>VZUI01032572.1:0-37533 GCA_013401135.1 Cettia cetti
GAGCGGGGCCGGGAGCGGGGCGGGGCCGGGGGCGGAGCGGGGCTGGGGCCGGAGCGGGGCCGGAGGCGGAGCGGCGCGGGGCTGCTTCCCACCGCGTGTTCCTGGAGCCCGGGACGGCTGAGGTACGGCTTTGCGCTGGCGGGCGCGGGGCAGCTGCGGCCTGGGCCCCGCGGTCGGGCAGCCGGAGGCCGCTCCGCACCCGCGGCCGTCTGGTCCCGGCTCGGGCCGCTGTGCTCGGCGGCTGGGGGGCGGCGGCCTGGGGAGGGGGTGCTGCGGTGCCGGCGGAGCGCCCGCCACAGGGACCCGGCGGCGGCCGCAGTGCGTTGTGCTGGGGCCGTGCTTAACCCGCGCTTCCCTGTGGCCAGGCGCTGGAGGAGCCCACGGGGCGCTCCGCAGAGAGCTCCGGGCGGGAGTGGACGTGGGCGGCGTTTCCCCGATCTCCCTTCCGCCGGAAGTCAGGGGGTCGCGACGGTGGTGCGAGGTGGAGGAGCTGAGTGTTCGTTTTTTCACTCCTTTTCTTATTCCTGCCCGCAAGTTTTCCTCAGGACTGTCCATTTTTAAAACAAAAATGTTGTCTTTGAAGTATGAACATGTTCCATGGTTTTTTTCTCATACATGTCTATTGCTGATTTTGCTTGTCAAGGGTCATGAGAGCATTGAAGGCTTTTAAAAGCGTTAACCAGAGCCCATTTTTTTAAAAACAATCACAAGCGTCCGTTCTAACTCAGCCACACGAAAGAATTCTTATGGTCATTTCCATTTTTCAGTTGTGTTCACTTTTTGGTTGTCACTGTGATGGTAAGCAAAAGGGATTAGGTAACTGCATGAATGATAGCTTCATAAAGGATTAATAGGTTAAATTGGCACATCTTTATTCTTACATCCCAGATACCACCATTCTGGGTGCTTGGGAGCTGAGGGGAATGCCAGCCCTGCCCTCCTCAGATAGTTTCTCCTGTTTCCACTGGTTCCACCAGCTGGAGGCAGATAACTGGGTTGGATGGACTATCGCTGAGGTGGCCCAGAGTATTTCATAGATTATTCTGAGAGTACTCAAGAGTGCCACGGTGGTTTACCAGGGACTGTCATCAGGCTTGACCTCATGTCTTCACTGCTACTCTGGACTAGATCAATCAGAGCAAGAACAATTACACTTTCTCTGTTTCTATTCAGTTTTTTTCATCCCTGAAGGCATTGTCCAGGTGACACAAAAGACCCCTTCTGAACTTTTGGAGGCCTGTAGGGGATTGCCTCCCTTCCCTGAAAGCATAACTTATTAAAGAGTCTGCAAGTTTCTGTCATACCTTCCAAATACAGAAAAACATAAAGGCATGGACTAAGGACTGAAAAGACAGATTTCTAACAATCCTAAATAAATTTATGAATTTTTTTCATGTTGTGATTAATTTTGCCTTTTTTTTTTTTTCTCCCATGTCACGGGGGGCACTGCAGCAGTGCAACAGTGAAAATGGAGCAGTCCTTCAACCTGTGATTCTGTGGATGGTTTGTTGTTTGGTTGGGCTTGTGGCGTTTTTACATCTGTAATACCTCCAGCTGCTTTTGTTCAGCTTTAGAAGGGTCTGTTGTCACTGCTGTTTCCTTACTGTCCTGTCCAACTTTTCTTATTTATTAAAAAAAAGCAGCTCCACACCTGCTCTGTGGAAGATGTGTGAAGGTGCCAATGTAGAGGAGGTTGATAGATGCCAGTATCACTGAAATGAAATGTTTCTCTTCTGCATTCCCAGAAGTTTCTGGTAACAATGTCCATAGCACAAGGGACAATATTTGAACTAGTGTCTTGCTCTTTCTTCCTTAGGGTGACAAAATACAGAACCACCTCAGGATGTCTGTAATTCAGCAAGGGACGGCAACACTTCGGAAAGCGAAGAAAACCACTGTAAAAACGAGTCTAGATAACCCCTTTGTTTTCCAATGGAAAGCCATAGATGGAGAAGATATGCATTTTATACTAGAGACCTTAGAAGAAAGAATTAAATATACTGGACTTAAAAAGATTGAGAGTCCAAGAAAGAAAAAACGTTCCCTTACAAAAAAGCAAACAGAAAGAAAGTGTGATGCTGGCAGCAATGAAATCCCTAAAGAGGAAACCGAAAGCCACCAACAAAAACCAGGATGGACTGACATAACTATCAGAAGACAGCTTGCTATTGGAATTAATGAAGTTACAAAAGCACTGGAAAAAAACGAACTTCTTCTCTTGCTGGTGTGCAAGTCTGCCAAGCCTGCCATGATCACGTCGCACCTGATCGAGCTGAGCGCAAGCCGCGCCACGCCGGCAGGGCAGGTGCCACGGCTCAGCGAGACCATCGCGCCCCTTCTTGGCTTAACATCCATTCTGGCACTCGGCTTCAAAAAGCCATCTGACAAATTCACTGAAGCAATAGCAGCAATCACTCCAAAGATACCAGCTCTGGATGTGCCGTGGTTTCAGTACAGAACTGAAGAATCCAAGGCTTATGCAGATGCAGATTCTTCAGAAAATCTGGAACCCGAGGAGCTCGCAGAGGTGCTGGGCGATAAGCTCACAAGTCAGAAGCGGAAGCATACGGAAAGCAATTGGCCTGATCTTTCAAACGTAATTTTGCAGCCTTTGAAAATCAAGAAACTCGTACCAAATCCCAATAAGATAAAGAAACCACCTCGCAAAAAGAGAAAAGCTTTTTCAGCGTAACTGATTTTAGTTTGGTTCTTTCTGTTAAACAGATTCTTTAAATGCAGGATGGAGTACAGTTCTAACTGAACAATTCTTTCAGGCTTTACAGTGTAAAGCTCTCAATACAAGGTGAATTTTATGTTGCATTTGGCTGAGGTACTTCCTGCTTTAATAAAGAATATTGCTCAAACTTGAGTGTTAGTCTTTAGTGGGGATAAGTATTTGCATTTGCAGCTGAAGATCAGAGTTAAAGCTGGTAATAAACTTCCCAAAGTAATTTAAAGACGTAATTTATACTTCTCTGGAATTAATAAAAGCATTAAATGAACTTTGTATTTTTACACAGATGAACATGCTTTAAGCAAAAGAGATTTAAGTATAATTACTCAAACAATTAAATACCAAAAATGAAAGTTTATTTAAACAAAGGTCCATGCCAGTATAAGTCTTTTAAAGCTGGGTTCAAGTAAACAGCACAGGCAGATTTCCCTTTTGAACTCTTATTCTACTTTGTTCTGCTGAACAACTTGTTTTGGTCACAAATGAATGCAGACTTGGGTTCCATCTGATACCTGGTGCATGGTATGCTGAAGGAAAAGCTGTTTCCAGATACAAAACCAAATTACTACTACTGCAGTATTAAAAAAAAAAAGCTTCTAAATGAAGTCTAAAGTTATTTCCCAGGAAATTGACATAAGCCATACTTACATAAAGTAGGTAAGAACTATAACTGCTACAAGACTGAAAACATGTAACTTCTGAGTTTCCTTTAATTTTGCTGGGGACTATGAACAATTTCCTAATGAGGGAGTTGGGTTGTAGGAAGGAAGGGAAATAGCACTGCAATTCAGGCAATCAACAGCCTAGGAATTTACTTGTAGAAGAAAGCATAAAATACCTTAACTGGTAACTTTTGTTGTTCCTTAAAATTTACATATATTTTTCAGAGATTTTTTAATCCAGACTTCCACTGCCATCCAATAGCTCAGCTGTATTTTTAATTTATTTAGAAATAACTTTAGTTTATGATACCAACTATGAAGGCAGGCAGTAGCAATGAGCAGTGATTGTGTAGTCGTGATTATCCTTGAAGTTTAAACAAAGCATTTAAAACTACAATTTTTGTCCGTGTGTGAGGGTGCAAGAAGAGGTGACATTTCTTTGCCTTGCTTCATAGTCCTTTATACATGTCCTTTTTTCTGGCTTTCTGAGTGCATAAAACTTTGAAGGCATGCTAGCACTAGTGTGTTTCATTCCCAGGCTGGCTAACCATAGCATAAGAGTAATAGCATTTACACAGAGCGTAAGGATTAGCTTTGGTAAAGAACATAAGCACAGCAATTATCTTTCAAGCACTTCACTGCCTGCCCAGGTCTATTTCTGTCTTCAGGAATTTGGATTCCCTCTGCAGATAAGAAGTTACTTCGGGAAAGAAATAACAGATGTTTAAAAAGCCAGGTGGGAAAGGTGGTAGAGCGAGCTTTACATCTCCCAATCCTTTGCAAATATCTATTAGGTTCTGAGGAGTCTTACCTTCATAGCAGGGCTAATGCATACAGGTTCAACCTTTGAAACAAGAGAAGGGTCTCCTGTTGAGCTCCTGACAGTGGTCCCACACAGACAGTCACCTTCTGTTTAGGAAGGCAAAAGGAGTTGCCACAATTTTCACCTCCAGAGTAACTGTCCTATTATGTGGGTGCAGGCTGGGGCACCTTCAAGATTCAAGTCCTCTTGATGCTCTGATACTTCAGCGAAACACTACAGGTGAAGAGCACTCAGCTGGGACAGAAGAAGCCATGTTTAACACACAAGTCCATGAACAGAACTCTCCAAGAGCTGCCCCAACACTTGGGCTTCAATTCCAGCTTCCCTCATGCTCTGGCTGATAAATTCTCTCTCTCAGCTACAGTGCTGCACAGCTTCTATGGGAGCATGTCTCTGCCCTTCAGCCCCTCAGTGAACATGCAGTGAGTCAGACAAGACAGAAGCTTATCCCTTGGATTCAGAAGCAAATGGCACTATTTTACTAGAAGAGAGCACAAGACTGGCCATACTACTTCCTTCATGTGCCCTAACCTGAAGATTTAGGCAGAAGCCAGGCTGCAGGAAACCCACATTCAAGTCTGTCTTCTACCTGGACATACTTGGTTTCATCATGGCCTCAGTTTTACAAAGGAAAATAATTGGGAGGATCTGCCTTCTTATTTCAGAAGAGAAATCATCTGCCTAACATTTCTTACACTTGCATTTTTTTTTGAGGGGAAGGAAGGCAGAGAACTTGAACATATCTGTCACTTGGGCTGTGATCACCTGGGCTGTCTCAGCAAGGAAGTATCTTAGCCATGAGGACAGAGCTATGCCCTGCTGTCCCACCTCCCCTCAGGCAGCCCTGAGGACTGCTGAGGCTCTGCCTTTTAAGAGCTGAAGCAGAATGCACTGAGCTCCTTGGTGAACCTCATCCCACAGTGCTCCATGAGAATGCCCTGCCATAAGAAGGCACCTTCTTGCCTTTTAGGAGTTAAAAACTTAAGTCTTTGACAGGGTCAAGATTAAATCCTTCTTGTTACCTCAGGTATCACCACCATCAATTACATTTTCAGGCACTTAATTCTACTCAGGCCTCACACAGAGTCCAAGCTGTCTCTGCACCACCTGTTTTGACTGCTACTAGCAGAGAGGTATCAAGAGTGGCCAGATATGTAAAGCCCAACTGCACCATTAGATCTCCTTTGAAGTCCTTTCAAATTCATGAAGTCCAGAGCTGGTGCACAACCAGGGGTCAAACAAACCACGTTCAGTCCCTTCCTTTGTTTGAAGGAGGTTGAATGCTTTAATCAGCTATAATGCAGGAAGGGAAAGTATTTATCACTGTTTCTAGGGTAGAATCCTCTCACCACAATTCAACAAGAAAAAGAAACGAAACCACAAACCATTCACACAGTGGAAAAGGAGCAGGAAGAAAGAAAAACCCCACTGCTACAAGGTGGTGGGTAGGACTAACAGTTTTGAAGGACAAATTTATCTTCATGTACAGAATTAAACTTTCAGCAAAATCTGCTGTCAGAATTACAGGCATGTTTAAAAGGAAAGTCAGACATTTGCATTTCATGAGATATTCAAGTCACATTCAAAAGATGCTCACAGCACAGAGGCTTCACTACCACAATTTGGCACTTTCAGCTAGAACAGTTTCTTAACACAGATTTTCTCAGTGCTCACGATTCTGCAGCATCCATGAGCTGAAAGAACTGCTATCATCTCTAGCTATGACGCTATGCTGGAATGCATATAAAGTGCTTCAGAAGCCACTCCCATTGCCGAGCATTCATGAGGGAATTAAAACAGCTCCAGCCAACAAGATCAGCCCTCCTACATTTCAGGAAGTGCTGTACAGAGACTTCCAAGGACTGAGGGCACAGCATTTCTCTTCTGTTTACCAGCCACATATATAGCAAAACTTCTTGTTCCAAAGTCAGGATAAAAACATTACCAGGAACAATTTATGAATACATATTTACACAAGGTACTTTTCATTAGAATTACAGACTTCATAGGAAATCAAAGTAGACAAAGGAATATGTGCAATTTCGCAGAAGCGTTGAAAACATTCAAACTATAAATATCCTGATAGCACTACTAAAATTCTTAGTTTTACACACAGGCTGATGTTATTCTACTGAGGAAAAACTAAGGTATTGTGCCACAACTGTAAATTAAGTACAGTAATGTATTATCATTCTGGCAACATAGATAACACCTGCACTGAACAGTGCGATACTGTTAAATCAATCCACTGATCTATTGAAGATCAAAGTACAAATCTGTATTTTTATTGATTTGGCAGCGTTGCTTATGGAGAAACAAATGCACTAGTTAAACCAGTACATTGTCATACTGCTCCAGTTACAAAAACATCCAGGACTTTCAGAGAGCTACAAACGTATCGTACTTTGTGATTTTCCCCCAAATGATGATATCCATGTTAAGTAAATAAGCAAAGATACTCCAGTTTGTATCCTTCATTCTGTTACACTGACATACATACATCACCACTTAATAAATAGAAATGCAGCAGTTCATCCACATAATAGCAAATATTTTTGTACCCTAATCCACCACTGAAGTTCAGTTTGTACAAAACAGTCTTTTCTACAGAGTGGAAAAAATACCTTCTTCTCATCCAGGTGCAAGCTAAGCTTTGAAACTTAAATGAATGTGCTTTTTACTCTTTTCATGGGCAACAGAAGAGTTTCATGGACCATCTGATCTATCTGAAAATGCATAAATTTGGTCATGTGGATGTCTTCATTGATCAGATTTAATGGACTATTTCAGTATCACTGACGTTGTGCTTTTACTCCTCTTGAACAATACCATTTCAAGAGTTATGGAGATCAAATTAACTCAAACGATGACCTCAAGAGTTCTAGAAACATAAGCATTCTCATTGTAATACAAGACCAACCTAAAGGAAGAAGAAAAATACAGTATTTTAGTTCCAGTATGGCAGTAAATGTAAACATCAAGAGTCTTTTGAATCTCAATTATTGATCATAAACAGGGGCAATTACATTATTTTTAAAACTTCTGCCCATTTTTGGCCAGTGTAGATTAATGTACCATTACATCTAATGGAATCCAGGAACTCATTTTTCTCCCTTACCTTTTCAGATTCCATGCCTGGACACCTCCAGTTGTACAAGTAATACTGCAAATTTCCATCTCCAATCCCAAACTTGAGTTTTTCCAGGAATGTTTTGTTTTCCATTAAGTCTAGCGCATTGAACACATCAAATCCTTTCTGGCAACAGCAAAACATTTTTAAAATTTTACTTTTGAAATTTTCAAATGACACACAAATGATACTTTACAGAGTGGCATATGGTATCCAAGAGACTTAGGCTAATTAAAAAGAAAAAATACAATGGAATAAATCTTGCCTTTTAATTAGGTACACACATTTTCCCAACAAAACCAAAGTATAATCCACAACTTTTCTTGAAGATTAGTTCCAAAAGGCTACAAATTTTAAAGCTATTTTCAGGGCCTAATGTCTGAAGAGTCCCTAATGCATTTTCAATTATTTTATCTTTACAGATTTGCATTTTTTACAGTCACATACAGTGTTTTAATACATATGGCCTATTCTAGTTGAAGCTGCATAAATACTGCTTTTACTGTGTTTTTCAGCAATTTATCATTCTGTTAATGATAAACATAGTTTTGTGATTTAGTCCTTTTCTGAAATGCCATTCTCTCTAAAACTCAAATCTTTCATGTGATTCTCACTCCCCTACTAACGCACCCTCTACCACCTCCTCTTTTCATAAACCTCCCAAATTCACCACTCTCAAACAGACATTTTTTGTCTCAAAAGAGCCACGTGGCCTAATCACCAAACCAGTCTCAAGAGTTTTTTCTGCATCAACAATACCCAAATTCTAACTCCTCACTGGGAGCTCATAACAAGCAACATAAACCCAAGGTCAGATAAGCCCGTTGTAGCAATAACCATCACTTATGGAGAGCTGAATTCGCTCAGGGGTGTGGATATTAAAGTCCATTTATTTGCAGTTAACTACAGGGAGTCTAACCTAAGCTCTTGGGGTTTTAACAGCACAAAGGTAGTGCACCAGCAGGACATGATACACTTTTAAGGCAAAAGGTACAAAACAATAATGCTCAATTTCTTAAGCACAAGAAGATGGGGTGAGGAACATTCTTTACTCAGTAATTTTTTTTTTCTTCTAAATGAGCATCCCATATTAGGAAAAATGGGGTTTGAAGAAAAAGAGCACTTAAACTCTTCATCAGGACTATTTAAAAGAAAGTTACAAAGCATAGACAGTGAGTTTAATAAGGCTTCCCACTACCTTATACAAAGATCATTCTGTGTGCAGAGGATGCCACGCAAAGTTAAATGTGCTGTGAAAAACATGCAGAAGACAAATGAGGTGACAATATTTGACATTTGGCATTGAAAGTAAATTTCAAAATATTCCGAGTTAGTAAGTAACAGTAACAGCAATCTCAGAAGGCAGGAAGAGAAGTGGGGGAGAACAGAGACACTCTAGATACAAGCGCACTAAGCTGTGCAATTAAACACTCAAAATTCAAACTAAATTCTACAAATGTAGTTTTAATTCAGTATCTAAAAATCAGCAGATTAGTTTCAGGTTACTATCTTCTGAGAGGGATAAAAAAGCTTCTATTTAAAGGTACTTTCTCCACAGCTCAGACCAGTGCTCTGATCACTGAAGCAGACTCATAAGATAATTTCTTCCCTGGGTTCTAGATCTAGGATCTCAGTGTCAGCTTCAACAATAAAATATGCAGGGATTTAGAGGGATTATCCTGATGCAAAATCTCACTCTCTCTCCATGCAGAATACATAGAACCTAAGTTAATAACTCCAAATTTTGGGTTTTACTTTGAAGGTCAGGTGTTTCGTCCATCCTGTAACTGCCAAACTAATTCTAAACTAATTTTATGTAGTGTGATATGAAGATAAAAATAAACAGCAGCTGACATGCCAACCCTAAAAGAGATTTGCTGAGCTGAATTTGTACCTCCAAAACCGACGCTTTGGAGTTAAAGAACAGAAAGGAGACTGTGCTGGGCTGTCTCCAGACAAGAGCCAAACACCCACACAGCCTTTGGTTTACTCCTCTCCCACAGGATGGGGAGAAAAGAGAGGGGGCAAGACGTCTTGTGAATTGAAATAATGACAGTTTAAAAGAGAAAGCAAAAGGTGAGGGCACAAGGGAAGCAAAAAGAAGAATTCATCCACTACTTCCCACTGCCAGACAGATGTCAAACCACATCCTGGGAAGCAAGATCTCAGCATGCACAATCATTGTTAGGGAACATAAAAGCTATCACCGGAAGCATCCTCCCTTCCTCCTATAATTTCTTTCAGCCTTTATTGTGGAGCAGAACATCATACAGTGTGGAACACCCCTTTGGTCAGTTGGGGTCACCTGTCCTGGCTACGTCCCCTCCCAACTTCTTGCCCACCCTCAGCCTCCTCACTGCAGGGGAAAGAGAAAGCCTTGAGGCTGTGCAAGCACTGTTCAGTAACAACCAAAACACTGGTGTGTTATCAGTGACAAAGTGCAGCACTATATGAGCTGCTAGGAACAAAGTTAACTCCATCCCAGCCAGACTCTATGTTTGTAAACAGAAGGCTGTGAGTACGACTGCATTTATCATCTCTCTTCCTTTGCCTTACCTCTCCTCATGTAAAACTCAACTGCCAGATCTGCAACTATAATTAGGCATCTAATGATGCATTACAGGCCCAGCAGGTACTTAAGAAATCCACAGGTGTCTAAATCCCAGTGTTGCAAGGGATATAGGATGATCCACTCAAAAGGATCATCATGGAGCTGCATGTCACATTGAGAGAGAAACGTATGCAGGGGAAGGTGCAAAGCCCTGTGGTCAGACCATGGAACTGCCTCCTCTCCCATCCCACCCCCTAGAGAATGGCCAGACACACAGCTCCCTGTGCCACACTTCTAACCAGGACCAACCTTTTTCCACCTGGACTTTTAAGAATATTTACCAGTATTTTTAGCCACTCCTAAAAATTATACTAGCTTCTCAAAGTCTGCCTCTGAACTTCCTTTCGGATCATTCTGGAGCCTGAATAATGGTATTTCCCATAACTTTTCTCTGCCAAATAGTTACTAACTGCTTCTAGGTTAACAAGCCTCCAAGCAGTTCCTGTCCCAAATGGCAGCTCATCTGCAGTGCTGCATGAACATGGCTGGGACAGACAGGTTGAAGATTGTGTGGCTGCTTTCATGCAGCCTCAAGTCTGAACAGATACAGCCTACAGACTATCACTGGCTTCCTCCAGAACCAACACAGAAATCCCTGTGGCACGTGCAGGCAGCTCTGAGCATGGCATGGCTTGCCAGAGCACTCCCCAGGAGCCTGTAACACCACCAGCAGCGCAGCACCAACACCTCAGCAGGAAGGAGGAGCAGAAACCATGGCTGTGCTCTGCAGCCTGCTGGGAATGTTTGCAGAGTGGATGCTATGGACCAGACAAAGCCTGTGCAGTGCTTTGAACCACCCAGGGCAAACAGGTCTCTGCAAATTCATTCAGAGTGCTGAATGTGCCATTGGTGTTAGCACTGCGCTCCCATGAAACCCTGGTCATTAAGAGCTGAGTGACAGCTTTCCATTAGACAGTACTGAACTCCCAAAACTCTTCTGTTTAAGAACTTCATTTATAGTCTTTTCCCTTCCATTCAAACAAACATCTATCAGTATAATTACATATCTAAGGATATGCTTAAAAGCTACACCATGGCATCATCTACAGAGCTTTACACGTAGCAATGATAAAGCTCATATAAATAAATTTCTATATTTTTAAAGAATAAAGAATAATTTAAAAAGCAAAATTCATTTGATAGTACTTATTAATTAATCTCCAAGGGAAATTATTTTAGTGATACTTTTCATTCTTCTGATACTTCGTGACTATGGTCATCAGTGTGCTCTTGGGTGTTTCCACAGTTCAAGCTATTACGAATACTTTATGTATTTGTCATTCCCCAGCATCACTCAAAGTAAAAAAAAATAAAAAGCATACTGCTTTATATTTTGATTTATATATATATATGTCTTATCAACTGCCCTATGTGCTGTAAACAGTAAAACTGAATGCACTGGATGAATAAATTACTCCAGTTCTTACCTTGCCACTACTCCTAAGAATACTTCTGTGAATGAAGCAGAAAAAACCCAACCTACAACTTACCAATTTAGCTATAATGAGTGCATCATTCATTAAATCCAACAGGGGAGTCTCTGTATGAATATTGTAAAAGGAATAGGCAGCTTTGAGGCTTTTATGAACAGGATGATGCATCACTGTTGAAGGTAATGTGTAGAAACTGAGGAAGTCTGTTAAAATACCATTTGAACCCTATAAAAAACAAACCAAAACAAAAAAGTCCATTAATAAGTAATCTCTTACTGGTTAGGCTAATGTGAAAGTTCTACAGAAAGTAATAAATGCAGCAAGGTTTGTGCACTGTAAGTAGTATGATATAACAGTTAGTCTTAGATAAGATTTGAGGAAAAAAACATTTAGATTTTTTTAGCTTATTACACCACTAACATTTTGACAAACAATTGTCTAAGCAGTAGTTTGCTACAGACAAAGCTAGCAAAGCTCACTTCCACTGAAAGCACTGAAGATTTTTTCTGACTGAACTAATTTTTAATAAAATACTCTTAAAATATTACAGATATTTTAAAAATCTGATGACATTCACATCAAAGAATAATTTTCTCATCTTTCTAAAAATAGAAAGAAAATATTGTGCTGGTATACAAAGCATGTTTAAATATTAATCAACAGGCACTACCTATTTGTTGGACAACAGTGCTGAATCACACTGGAATTCTAATAAAACCAACGGTCATCAAAAAAGGTGTTTATACAGAAATATGAAGTATAATACATAAAAAGTCTTAATTTCACACATCTAATGAAGTTTGACCATCTTCAAGAGTGTGGATTAGTAGGAAATAGGAAATAATTATTACATGGGTAAGGAAATAATTATTACATAGGTTATGACTAACAGAGCACAAAAACTTCCCAGAGCATCTCCAAGAAAATAACGCAAAGGAGACACACAATACTACTTCTTGCTTGTTTGCTTTATTTTTGAATGACTAGTAACCACTAATTAGAGTTCAATGAAGGACCTCACATGGCTCCCTAAATTAATAGTACTTCTACAGTAAAAAGTAAAACAGTTGAACATACCACATGCAAAAAAGCTTTTGTCTTAGAGCAGGTACAGATTCTGTAGTAGAGTAATACTAACTACAAGGAACAGAAAAGTTATTGAGTCACTCACTAAATTCAATAAGGATGATGAAAATATTAACTCATAATTATACAGAGTATTTTAAGGTTATAGATCTGCACATTACAGAGATGACTTAAAAGTCTGACAGCAGCTTCTCCAGGTCACACAGGTCTTAAAAAGATTTTAAGCACTAACAAATCTTGTATAGTAAAAACTAGTCCAAGAGACAGCATAAAACAAGTCAGTGAAGATTGTGCTATTTAGTTAATATGGCACTGTTAACGTCACATTCTTGCTGATCCTGGTGCTTGTGAACTCTCCTGTAGGCTTCAACTCCCAAAGCAAGCCAGAAACCAACTCAGGGAACAGGGCAGAGGTCAGGGAGCAGAGGGAGCGGAGAAAGAATGTGGGACTATTAAATTAGACCATGGAAAAGTCCAGTGAGCAGTAGACCCACTACAAAGTCAGCAGAAAGCTAAGGTTGGACAATAAAAACTGATGGGCAGGACCACTCATCTCCAGCAGCATTAGGTTTCCTAATTCAGCTGAGGCTCCTGCACAAATCCAGGTTACCATGTGGGAACACTGAGCTTCACAAGCCAGGGCTTCTATGAGGAAAAGGTTTAGGGATATTATTGCTGATAATTTTTAAATAGTGTTATTACTTTAAGAAAAGTAATACACTGTCTAAATATGCTGTCTACAAGTGATTTTGTATGGACTCCATGGAAAGTGTGCATCTTTCCCTAGTTTTAGTGCACCTATCCCAAACATGTCTGGGAGATTCCCAATAAAAATGCTAATCTATTCCTGCACTCCTTATTTTGAGAGAAGCATTATGACCAACTCTTTGGAGGGTGGGGGTGGTAGATGTGTATATGCAAATTCATACACATATAAACACATTATTTTAGTGGATGTGTATATATGTGCATACTGAAAAAAATACTTTATTGAAGCAAACCATCAAAAAGCATAATTCCACTAGCAGGAAGTTATGCCTCTAAAATTAGGTTTTTAAAAAAAGAAATAGTGTATGGCAGAAACGTGTGCACCTGGGATAATGATAGTCAATTCAAACCAAATCCTTATCTCAGTCACAGCATCATTTTTTCCTTTTTCCTAGAAAAGGAGGTTTGAAGACCACTGCTTAGTATCATGTCATATCTCTGTAAAAAAGTATTGAGAAATGCAGTTGATCTTAAAATACAGAGGGTTCTTGTCAAGACACTGATATTTTGATATTTCAGTTTATCACAGCCAAACATTTTCTTATTAACAGAATATAATACAAAGAACAATGCTGGTACTCATGGTATCGAATTCTACCTATAATACACATATTTCACACTGCCTGCATTTCAAAAACTTGATGCTGATATGAACTACTGTCAGTGGCACTCACACACACACATTCACATATGTTAGTGCATGTTTTACCTCTACCACGTAAGTGTCAATAATATGATCCCGAGGCAGGAACCAGTGGGCCACCTCTTCTTCATCCATCACAGGAGCAAGATTAAACTGTTTCAAGTAAGTATTGATTAATTCTTGTACTGCTTTAGTATCTTTTTGTTCCATTGGTCTCAAACCTGAAGTCTTTGTGGCCTTAGTGTAAAAAAAGAAAAATAAATGTTAAGATGTTGAAAGGAAAACTGCAAATACAGCAAAGGCTGAAAGTAGGTTGCACAGTCACTCCACTTGCTATAATGCATTCATTATTAGCCTACTTTATCCCAGCCACCTAATTCATTATGCTATTTTACAAAAGGCTTTCAATCAGAATTCCCTCTCTTCTAATTATTGAGACAGTCTGGGGCACTTCAATCTTTTTACTTCATTATTGAAACTGCTTCATTTCTCCAGAGAAAGACATACCATTGCCAACTGCCCACACTTTGTGCAGCTCATATTTTTAATTTTTTTTTAGGTCAATCTATTTCTTATCTTCTTCTAAACTACTGGGGCCCAAGACACAGAAACAAAACAAAGAAACTTGCATATCAGAAGTTATCTCAAGACAAAAACACAGATAATTCAAACTTATGGAAATTACAGTCAAGCTATATGACAATGTCAGCTGATTAAGTTTAATTAGAAAATATTTAACAAAAAAGATTCTACTGTTTTTAGCATTTGTAAACTTCCTTGCTAGCAACCTTCTATACAGGCATAACTGCTATTCTGTTAACAAGAAAGCTTCTCATAACTTACAGCTGCCTGAAATTAAAAACCCATTTTAACAAATAAAGTTATTTTTCCAACTTTAAACATCAGAAAAGGAAAAAAAAACCAACTTTCTAGTACTATGCAATTATTGTTTAAACAAGTGAAAGTGATGAAAGTTTTCTTCCCATCTTTGGCCAGCCTTCCTGGATATTTCCTTTCAGGGAGGCTAACGCTCTCTTCAGTGCTCGTCTCTCCTGCCTCATCTGTCTGAGCTACATACTTGGGCACGTACCACATTAATCATAGCAAAATCGATTGCAAGAGCAGCCAGGTAGAGACTTGATTACTGGAAGCCTGAAATTAGTGTAGCTGATTATGCTTTGCCCAAAAGGCATTATTCTGGGGGAGGTGTTTATTCACACTCTCTGGGAGTCAGCAGCCAGATGAGAAATCAAGGCACATTTTGCCATTGCTCTGGCTTGTATATTACATTTCAGTCTTCCTGCTTTTCTAGGCAGCCTGGAACTATGGTTTGACTCCACATCAGCACATCATCATCTGTATTTTTAAATGCCCTTATTCCAGAAGAGTGTACACTTGACATACAAGAAGATGGGTGGAAAAGCAGCTGGGCTGGAAGACCTTTTCCCCCAGTAATGCTCAGAATGGCCACCAGTAAGTGACTATTTGCAATCCCAGAGGTGAGGGAAAGTGTACAGAACTGTGCTAAATTTGTTTCTCTGCTGGACTGGGCATGCAACTGTCCAGTGTCAGGATCTCAGCTGCTCAGGAAAAGACAACAGAGACAAACATACTCCTGTCCTGACTGTAAATACAGACAGATTTTACTTCTTCCAGAGATTTCCTTGCTCAAGAGATTAAAATAACCAAAACAACCCACTTTTATTCTCTTTATCTATAGGTACATGCACAGCCTTTAGGGGGAGTGATATTTATTAATTACAGTATTTATTACACCGAAAACCTTTTTAATTCAGGCTGTTCAAGTGATTAGGAATGATTAACTCTTTTAAAGGGAGATGAGCTCCTAGTGGCAATGATATTCCAAGGACACTAAGAGGTTAAAATGCAAGAAACAGTGTTTGGTGCTGAGGAACAGGACAGCATGGCCTGAATGGACAAATTTGTTTGACAGTGGTGTTTTTAACAGCCTGAAACTGAGGAAAAAGAGCCTCAACAGCACCTAATCCCTTTCTCAAGAAAAAAGGCCTCCAAATAAACCCAAAGCACAAGACCTAAAGAGAAAATATCAGAAAAAAGATTAAGTCTTAATTTTCCACTGAGAAGCTCCCAAATCCAATCTAAAAATAACAAAAATCCTGAGGTATATGGACTCCTACATCACTTAGATTTAAAAGCTGATTTTGAAAGCACCTATTTTCTATTTGCACCTCTATGTACAGCGCATGTTTGCCTTAGTTTTATTTTATGGATGAGATATGATATATTACTTACTTTCCCTAACTCACTACTCTGTTGAAACTGGGTTTTATGATAAAGGAAAATGATGACGATAAAACTGCTATTTTTAATGATTCTCTGTAGTTACATCTTTGGTAGTACTAGTAAGATCCTTTAACTATTGACTTCCTGAGTTGTTTCCATAAACAGTGTTACTAGAGTTGCCACCAAAACCTATACTTGAAATTGTATATTGCACTCTTCACTGTTAGAAATGTCTTCAAGATTTGATGGAAGCTATATTTAGCTGTCCAAGATTAAAACCCAATTAATTTGGTTATTAATTTTTAAGCTCTGCAAACTGCTGCCCTGCACACAAGGGAGAAGCTGCATGTGCAGGCACAGGTGGCACCAGGCAGAGCAGGAAACGAGGCTCTCCGACAGCAGCAGGAGTACAGATCAAGGCATGGCATGTGCTTTATCCAAGGGCTGTTCAGCCTACTGCTCAAATATCTGAGCAGTAAGAGAATCTGCACCAAGTTAAACACTGCAACAGACAGTTCTCCAAAATCAGATAAATCGTTAAAAACTGTGAGTGAGTGAGGAAAAAAGAGTTGCTTATAACTAAAAGAAAGGGTTTGTTTAAATAAAGAGAGGTTTACTGATAAGGTGCAGGTAAGGGATTCTCTGCAATCCCTTCAAAAAAGGTAGCTTTTACAAGCAAATGCATTGTTTTCAGCCATAAAGCTCACAATAAATTCCACAGGCTATTAATTACAGCAATGAGATTTTTTTTAAAGTACATAGTATTTATAGTGACTTGCCCTGTCATGGAAATGCACCCTGAGGCTTTTTGCAAGCTTAACTATTTGCTGCAAACATGAGAAAAAAGTATTTTTAACTAACCTAGCTATGCGTGAATACTTGTTTTTTACTAGACCATGCAAACTAACAATGCACAACATACTGAAGTGGCTTTTACTGAGCCTGCTCAATGCAGAAGAACAACACTCTGACAGTACAGAAAAAAAAAGTGAATTAGAGAGGAATCAACAATACAATTGCATTCAGCCAAGTTGCTGATGGACTTCTCTGAGAATTTTAAGACACAGACTGTTGATTTTCTGTTCCAGTAATCTCTTATCAGATTAAACATACCGAGAATAGTCTTATGCATCTTCAACTCAATCCCACATGTTTGTGAAGTCAAGCTTTCTGGGATTTTTTTTTCCTTTGTTTAAGGATTTTAGGTCAAAATTTGTATTTTCTCCATAGAGATCCAGATTTCCAGCAATAGTCTCTTCTGTTTAGTATAGCCCTTAAGGTCTTTTTCATCAACCAGAGATTATTTTTTTTATGTCCTGCATGCACTGCCTTTACACAGAAAAGCCTGTGCTGTCAGAGACAGATGGAAGGTTATTTTGGGCCTCACAATAACTGTGGGGATTCTCTAGAAGTCATACTGCTTACATCAGGAAGTCTGTAGAGCTTCATTGTTCTTTGTAGAGTCATATTTCTACTCAAATGTGAAAATTTCACCTCCACCAATTTTCTGGGATTTAGTGATCGATGCCAATACCTGGAAATACAAACAAATAATGAATTTAAATAGTATTTCAAGTGTCAGCATCACTTGCATCCACTGCCCTGCTTTCTTGCTTGCTCCTTTTTTACTCTCCAAATTTGTTTCTAAGCAAGCCTGTACTATCCCTGTAAGAAGGCTGATCAACAACAACAACAAAAAATTAAGGAAAAGCTGAAAAGCTATTCCAAGCAATAGGTTTTAAACAAGCCTGCTATCACAGTATTTTGAATCTAAGCAAATACTTTTTGGTACAGAATGAATAAGCACAGGGCTAAACATTTTAGCATTTGTCACAGCCCTGAAAAACTCACCATACATACATAGTAACATTTATTTTCTTGTGCAGACAGGACCCTATGCTGATGTCTAAGCATTTTCTTTGAAGGAGCTCTCCCCTTCCTGAGAGGCCACTGTGCAACAGAGCATCTCTGGTTATTCTAACACAGCATAGCTTTCTTTTCCCCCCATCATTCCTTACAGAAACTTGTAAGATCTTTAGTGTTGATAGGTGCAAAACAATTTCGTATCAAAAGCTACTCTGTCCTCCAGAAGTCTAAACAGCTGGACTAAAAGTGCAGGAGCTGAACTTAAGGGTTAACAGGGAAGTGTCCCAGCAGGGACACAGGCCACTTGAAAAACACAGGTATACAATGCTGTCATTGCTAGCATGGCTGCCACAGAAGGTCAACAGAAACATCTGTTAGTCTATTTAAAGTATGCTAAACAAACCACAAATTAAATTTTTAGTGAGAGAAGCTGTTTTATCCAAGGCACTGGGAGGGAAGGGGGGAAAAAAACCTCAACACTGAAAAAAACACAACACTGACAAACACTCAGACCTTTAGGTTAGTCAAGGCCACAACATTTAATACCTTTGAATTTTATGCTTTTACTGTTCTTAGACAATTATGTTACATTTTCTTAAAAATAACTGTTATAGGGACCAATATTATTAAGAACATCACCTAGGTTACCTGCAAGTGGCCACAGGTTTGGGAAGTACCACTCCAGCAGTGTAAACAGCCTGAAAAATTCCTTCCAAGTTTACTCTTCTTGTTATTTCCCGAATCAGTACAGGTGCCACCCGTTTAGATCTCAGTTTCTTATGGACACACAGAAAATTGATTTCTACCATTTTCTTCACACTAAAAAGACATTAAGTATAAAGAGAGTTACACATTGCATATTTCCATTTTTATAATTACAGTTTTCCATACTGTGACAGAAGATACTGAAGTAAAATAAACTTGCCTGTGACAAAGTACATCTGCAGTGAACACTGATCTATAACACTGCGACTGCAATGCTCAACTGTGCAATATGCAAGCTATCTCTAAGGGATTTGCAACAGTCCTTTACCAGAGCTCTATCAAGACTTAAATGATTGCTTTACTTTAAGATGCAGTATAGCATCCAAGAAATGCTATGTGGTGTAACAATGATTTATGTTTGTCAGTGTATGAAGACTTGGCCAAGAAGTCCAGGTGATCAACTATAAATGATTTTCAGCAGGGTCAGAAAATTCTATGGCATTATCTGTGTCATCCATCACTAAGAAAATTCCTTAAATAAATATGAATGCTCTTCACCTTGTTCTCCCTTTTTAAGTTCTCTATAGCAATAGATACCAGTTTAAGGTTTGTTTTGTGGGATTATTCTTTTACAAACACAAAAGTACTGGTGAATTTTACCTGTCATAAATACGAATATTTGCAGGGATGGCACTTATGAATCCTACCAGTTTTTTGTTTGAAGACACTCTAACCCCACAGTGCCACTGCGGTAACCAGCCCGGAGGACGTAATGCCCTAGAATTGATGACAGAAATAATTACAAATTACTGCCTAAGAAGATGTAATAAAAACACCCTTCATTAAACTCCAGCCAGAACAGAATGTGGAACTTGCTACTCACCACAGAAGAAATTCAGGTGAATAATCAAACCTAAACATATTATCATCATCTTCTACGTAATTCTCATTTAATAGTGTGTATAACTCCTTCAGCTGAAAACACACACAAAAAAATCCAAACACTTATCCATATATCAATCAGAAAAAACTTGAATTCTTTTAGATACAAATAAAAACTGTTCTACTTACAACTTCAGCATTGCTAAGATCCAGTGTGTCCCACATAAAACCTTGTGGCAAAGAATATGGCTCTAGGCGGACATTGTCCTTATCTGGTTCAATTGCACCATGTGAAGTTATAACTTCATCTTTTGAGGGAGAAGGAGAAAAAAAAACAAACAAACAAAAACCTGTTACATTGCTAGCTTTCCTGACAATTCTGAAAACTGCATTTAATATGCATCATGTATTTCCACATAATTATGTGAATGGAACAAGAAGCTTTTAAAAAATGCTGAAAAAATCAGTATTATTAGTTTGCACTACTTCTCATTCTCATAGACCACACTCAGACTAATGACTGTCTCATCATAATATTTATAGATATGCACAGAACCACTTTATCTCAACTGATAACCCTGCATTTCATAACACAAGAGATAACAACTCATCAGCACATGCACAGCATTTAGCCAGCCATAGAGATCCACATCCTCATCATGAGAGCATGTACTCACAGCTAACAAGCTATGGCTCAGATCCTGTTCACCACTGACCTGAACACACCTGAACTCAACAGGATAATTCAGGAGCAGTGACATAGCAAAGCCAGGGCATTTAAGAGATACTAGTGGTATGTGAAATGTGTTCCAAAAATCCTACTTGAAGGCATGCTTTCTTCTCCTCCCTTACTTTACAGCTCCAGTCTTCCACACTTATAAACTGCAGCTGTTCCTCTTCTAAGGAGCAGCATCTACTAAATCACAGAATCATTTAGATTGGAAAATACCTTTAAGATCACTCCAATCACTAACCTTACACTGCCAAGCCCACACTAAATCACGTTCCTAGGCATCGTATCTATGTATTTTTTTAACCTCCAGGGATGGTGTCCCCACAACTTCCCTGGGGAGCCTCTTCCAATTCTCAGCAATCCTTCAGTGAACAGATTTTTCCTAACATCCCATCTAAATCTTCCTTGGCACAGCTCCCCTTGAGGTCATTTTTCCTTGTCCTATTGCTTGTTAGCTGGGAGAAGAGGCTGACTCCCACCTGGCCACAACTTCATTTCAGGTATTTGTAGAGTGATAAAGTCTCCCCTGAGCCTCCTTTTCTACAGACTGAACAACCCCAGCTCCCTCAGCCACTCCTCATCAGACTTGTGCTCCAGGCCCTTTACCAGGTTTGTTAACCTTCTTTGGACTCAGTCCAGCAGACTCAGTCTTTTCTGTAGCATTGTCCTTTAAGTCAGATTACACTGTAAGGGCTTTGGACCTTCTGACTTTGTCCCTGCATAACCTCAGCACCCTTGCAGTCCTCGTGAGTTGCCTGCCTCTCCTTCAATAGCCATAAACTCTCATCTTCCTTCCTGGATCCCTCTGGTGGTGCATCTCCCCATGCCCATCCTTAGGCCTGCTGCAGATCTCAGGAGTTCCCGGCAAGCCTTGATCAAACCAGCTGGGCAGGGAAACGTCCCTTGAGCACGACAGGAGCTCCTGCACAGTACGGGTGGGAGTGACACTCACTGCATCAGGATCATCATTTGCCTGAACAAGGTGGAGAACAAGGGATAATCAGTTTTTACTTCATAATAATCAGCTATTCCCTCACAGCCTTGGAACACCATTTACCTGAACTGTAGCCCAAGTAAATGGTACCACTGTTACAAGATGAGATTTTTCAGATTTTTTTTCAAGAAACAGTTACCAATGTGGGTTATGGCCACGATGGAAACCTACTGATGACTAAAGCCAATTATCTTGCAGTCCTATGAAGAGTGAAGGGCCTCCTAAGTGAGGCCCTTTACAGGTCCCTGCACTGCAGTGGGCTGCCCCAGCTTCTCCCTCTGAGGGGTTTCTCCCGGAGCTTGCAAACCCTCAAGTCTGTGATACTCTAAAGACTTGCTGAGGACAAGGCCTGTGCTGAATCCTCCACTCCTCAAGGCCCAGCCCTTGCCTGCTGAGAAATGCAAGGGACTCAATGTATGTCACTGGGCACAAGGGGAATTTTTAACAGGCACCTTTGAACACAGAAGCATGCAAACAACTCTGTGCCTGTGTGCATGCGAGTTGAGTATAGCAGGAATGCTGTTATCTAGAATCTATAATTAAGTCACACTTATAATTGTAGTAAATCCTATTGAATCACTTAATAAATGTTGAATTAATGATTAAGTACTGCTAAACTCTTGTAGCCTTATATTTATTTTTGCACCTGTATCCTAGGCACCCTGACTCTCCTGCATCCCCACTTTTCAAGTAAATAATTCTAAGTTGCTGCTAATTCTGTTTTGCTATGTGTGCTTCACCTATGTAGTAAATATTAGAGAGAACTTTGCCATCAAACTCTCTTAAGCTGCACTTCCACAAACGTACATTAAGACCTGCTTGTTGCCATTATCTTTGATGGAGATTCTTCAGGTGGCCCAAACCACTCACTCACAACAGTCTGAGCCGAAGTTCTGCCACGCTGGTCTCCATCCCCATGGGCTCATCCTTTGGCACATGGCCTATTACATCTTTAAGTTTTCTTTCTGAAAGTACTTCCAGTCCTCCTGGACATCTTTGCCCTTCAAGACTGTTTCCCAACGGACTCCGTCAACAAGTCTCCTAAACAGATTGAGGTCATCCCTCGAGTTCTGCTGACGCCCTCCTTACTTCTCTGAGAGTCAAAAATTCTATCATTTTATGATGATAGGCCCAAGACAGCCTCCAATCAGGACATCACCCACAAGCCCTTACTTTTCACAAACAACAGGTCCAGCGTAGCACCTTCCTAGCTGGTTCACTCATGAACTTTGTCAGGAAGTTCTCTTCCACACACTCCAGGAACCTCCTGGACTGTCTGCCCTCAGCTGTTCTGTATTTCCAGCAGACACCTGGTATGATGAAGTCCCTATGAGAACAACAGCTAGCGATTGTAAGACTTCTGCCAGATGTTTAAAGGATATTTCATCCGCCTCTTCATCCTGCTTGGGAGATTTAGAACTGACTCACACCATGGTATCTGCCCTGTTGGCCTTCTCCCTGATTCTTACCTGTAAACACTCAACCGTATCATCAGCATCATCAAACCAGACAGTCAAATGTTCCTTTGAGTATGAATTTTTCCAAATGATGCACAATCCTGACTAATATTTATGCCTTGCCATTCAGTTTGGAAGGTCATAATTATTAGCATCTTTAAGCAAACTCTGAAAAGTACCAACAGCCCAAGTATTACTGCCACTACATGACAGGTTTGGCATAACTAAAGGACCTATTGCTAATAATTTTAACTTGAAGGCCAAAGGATTCTGAAGCAAATTTAATGCAAAGATCCCTACAACATTTTCTTGAATTGACAGATTATTTTTTCCACCTAAACACATAAAGTATATCAACTAGTGATGACTTCCCAATCTGTTCATTCAGCAGATAAAGAAAAGCTAAAAAAAATCTCTAGGATTAAGAAGAAATTCATAGACGCTGTTGGACAAAAACCTCACAGACCAAATTCAATGAAACATATTACTACTGAACAACACTAATAAATAATTTTCTGAGCCACTGTATGGGCCTTTTCAGACTGGCAAGTGACAGACTCTCCTCTCTATCTAAGTGCTGTAAGATACATTGATTAGCCTGAACTGAACTCCTGGCACTACTGCACAGACATCTGAACTAGCTCTGGAAAAGCTTAATTATGGCCAATTTTTGATTTACACTTCAATTTGTTTTGGCTAGGGTCTTACTCCACTTAGGCTGGATTGCTGGTGATGATTACTACCATTACCTTATGCAGGTATTTGGATAGAGTTTGTAGAGAGAAAAGCCATGGCAGGTCAATTCAATCCAATCCAGGGGAAAATACTGTATCCAGGGACTCTGCTCTGGACTTCTCTATGCAAGAAAAGTCAGGAAGAAATGAGATTGCTGCGGATTAAGCTATAGCCATGGATTAATGTGAAATGCTGCAGGTGGAGAGAGAGTGAGCAGAGTGCTCCTGTGCTTTAGACTCCACCTTATTTCTGCTTATTCTATACCAGTCTCCAGTGCAATGGAGAGAAACCTGCAGCACAGAGCAGCACAAGCATCTGTGTTGATAATGCTTTACTAGTGGGGCCCCCAAGGTATGTTCACACTGAAAAGCTAGAACTGCCTAACCTGAACATAATGAAAGCAAAAAAAAGAAGGTTCAGAAAGCAATGCAGAAAACACAAGAGAGTCAGCAATTACTTTTGCCAACAATGAGAAGATTTACCAACTGTGTTATCACGGATCACATCAGCATAAAAAATAACTTGTCAAATTCATAACAAATTTAAAGGAAAGGAGAGAACACCTTATCGTCTCATTTGGAATCAAGAAGAGAAAACAGAATGTGAGAAAGTGTGTCTTCAAGGTAGTGTACACTGTGGAGAAGAACATGAACACAGAGCAGAGAAAGAGTCTGCATATCAGACAAGTGCCATTACCACTTAAAGCTGTATAAAAACAGTGCAACCTATGGCATTATTTCTGTGATGGCAAATCCATCTATTGAAAAAAAAAGTAAGGAAATATAAATAAACAAACAAAACAAATAATAATAATTTTTAAAAATTAAGGTTTACTCTTGGTCACTACTTAAGAGTTCTTACTTCTCCTAAAGTGGAAAAGACTTCTGTGTTCTATTGTTCAAGATTTCACACCTAAAATATACAAAAGAATGCTATTTCAATAGCATTTTCCATTTTTACAGAGGACATCAGAATGAGTCTTATTAACACTGTATCTTGCATATTATCTGTGGGGAAGACAAGCACTTCCCTGGAAAATACCAAAAATTCCACATAAACTACACAAAAGACTAAGGATCCCTAGCACGCACAGTCCAACTTTATAACCATTTTAGAGAACAAGCCACAGACCTGGCACAACATTTCTTTAGTGATTATAGGACAGATCTTTCACACACATCCAGTTAAACTTACTAAGTTTAGGTACAGGTTGCGTATCCCAAAACTGGTATTTACGTTTGGTAGCCTCATCAATATTCTTTGCTGGGCCTTGGCATGCAGAGAGCAGCTCCATTGCTCTCTGGATGTCTTGAAGCTTCTGTATTGGAATGGCTGGATTCTGCACACATAGGCAAACAGAAAAGGAGGCTTATTGAGTACACTTACTTTGTGAACAGTCGTACAAACATGTTAATTTCTTTTACAGTTACCTTCTTACAGGTACTCTTCTCATCATGGTTAGTTTATGTACAACGTTTGTAGACAGGAGGGTGGAAAAACATTAGGTGGGCAACAGGCAAGCAACTTCACAAAACAGTTGTCAGTAGCACTTTCATTTAACCAAGAAACATCAACATTTTTAACACAAATACAGCAGCATTAAGGCAGGACACTGTATCGCAATAATAAATACTTCTTGTATTTCCTGCTTCTCTGGTAAAACACAATAAAATACCAAAAAAGGGCCAATTTATTTAACAATAAGGTACCATTGGTACACATGGAGTTGTTTGAAGTTGTACTTTACACATACAATACAAAATTATATTTATATTCTCTCTGGTTCAGTACCTGAAGGTACACTGATGTGCTACAAATACCTACTTTTAAACCTCGGTTATATTGCCTTGTATTTGTTTGCAATTATTAGAGCAGATAATACCTTTCTGCATCATGCATGCAGGAGTTAACCACCTTGCTGCTAATGTCAGCTGTGCCAACACTGACAACTAAAGAATTTTAACTGAAGCAGATAAACACAAAATAAACTAACTTGCCACTTAAAAGTTGAAGAATATTATAGAAAAATTATTTTAAAACCATGAACCTAAGTTTTTCTAAATTGAGATGTTAAACCCTCACTTTTGATCACTCTGAGTAAATGCAACAGGAATGAGAATTTTTCCTGCAAAGGATAGTACAGAGGAATAATGGTAACAGGCCTCTAAATCTAAAGGGATTTTTCCCTCTCTCCTTTTAAATCTGTTTGTTTTGTTCTGTTATCTTCCTAGTGGTAAGTCCTGTTCTGAGGCATACCAACAGCATGTGTGTGCTCAGGTTTCCCTAGACTACAGTGCAATAAAGCATCTGAAAGAATAGTCTCAAATGTACTGGAAAATTTTAAGCAATTCTGCAGAGATTTCAAGCCAGACTGGTTTTGTTTTTTTTTTTTTTTAACTGAATAGCAATGGACTACTATTTCCACATTTCACTTTCTTTCAAGGATTCATGTGTTGAAAAACCACCATAAAATAAATGTAATAATGATGGTAAAGCTTAATTTGGGTGATCAATCTCTGGTATCCTCAATCACAAAAGGAGCAAAATTTTCTGCCTGGAGCTCAAGCAGCCCATCATTTACTATTTATAATAAACACTTTTATTATCTAAATTAATGAAATGCCTAATGTTTAAGTATTGCAAATGTCACTGTAAGTGTGCCTTGAATACCTGTCAACTGAACAACTGTGATTTAACACATTTACACACTTTAGAGCAACACTGTTCCAGCCTAAAAAGCCTACCTTATTTCTAGGTCAGGATAACAGAGACATAAATTACTAATGCCACTCAATAAATTCTGAAATCTCAACAGTATATCATGAAATTGTACTTAAATGCTGACACGTTCTAATTTATTCTGTATATTTAATTTAAGTCTATAATATGTCTTCTACATTAAGAAGGCAGAAAATCTAAAACAAAAGAAAGTTCTTATAAAAGATATCTTACTACCATAATAGTAAGTAATATTCAGGTACTAAATAGACCATGGCGAGGGACATCAGGAGGAATCCCCTTTTATTTCAAAACATTCAGACATCAGCCTCACTAAGAAGTTTACTTTTAACACTTTTTGTTTTTGTTTAATAGAAAGCAAGGAAAACCTACACAGACTTCACATGAATTAGAAAAACAAAAACCAGCTCTTTTGTTTAATTTCAGTTTAGGGCAAATATCTCTTCACAGCACGTCATGGCCCTGTCGTGCAACAGGGCTGAGGTATGAAATGGTGGTTTTGCCTTAGTTTTGTTGATGACCTCAGGCCTTTAATATCCCTGTGGACTGTAGCAATCTGAGAGAAAGTTAGGAACTGTTGAGCAAACTAATCATGCACAGGTCCCTGAAAACAGACCAAATGCATGAAGGGATGCTAAGGGAGCTGACTGATGTTAGTGCAATTAACATCTATCAAGTTTAAAATAGCAATTGGTGGAAGTGTCCCACAACTGGATAAAAGGAGATGTCACACCCATTTTCAAGAATGCAAGCAGGGGGACTCAGGGGTCAATATTGTTTAATGATCTCGACTTGACAAAGAGTACTTTCTCTGCAAGTGCACAGATGATACCGAGAAGAAGAACTTCTACAATTGTTGATATGCTGAACCACAGAGCAGCTAGTCAAACCTACTCTGACAGGCTGGAAACAGAAACTTCATCAAGTTTGACAAAGGCAAATGCTAAGTCCTCCACCTGGGATAGGAAAAGCCCATGCAAAAGCAGAGGCCAGCATGGACTGGCCAGGAAGCAGCTTGCAGAAAAGAACTTGGAGGTCCAGGTGGGCAGAGGGCTGGACATGAGCCAGCAGATTGCTGGCCAGCAAAAGACAGCTGCATACTAGGTGGTACCAGTAAGACTGGCCAAGAAGTCTTCCCCTTTATCTGGCACCTGTGAGGTCACACCCTTACAGTTTGGGGTTCTCCACTACAAGGAGAAATTTGACAGTGTTGTGAGTTTTCCGAAGGGCATCAAGATAAATGGGTGGCTGAAGCACATCACACAAGGAGAAGACAACAAGAGACCTTGGTTTGTTTAACCTTTAAAAAGAGAAGGTTGAGAGAGTAGGAAAAATCCTACTACTGCCTAATGGGAGGGTATAAAGAAAGCTGAGCCAAATCTTTTCAGAGGAACACAGTGATACGACAAGAAGCAAAGGAGACAAGTTGCAAAACAGCAAAATCCATTTAGATACAAGGAATTACTAATTTTTTTAACCAACAACTGTAGTCAAACACTGGAATAAGTTAGCCACGAAGACCACAGTGTCCATTCTTGGAGATCAAACAACCTGATCTAGGCATGAGCAACCTGATCTAGCTGGACCTGCTCTAAGCAACAGATTGGACAGAAAACCTTCAGATGTCCCTTCCAATCTATTATTCTGTGACTAGGTTGTGTCGGCCACAATAATGACTGATAAGATTGCAGATAAGGCAAGCTTTCTTTGTGTTAGTGCGGACAACTTACATCACTGGAACTTGTAATAGTGAGAGACACAAGTCTTGTGTGATGGGCAGTGAAGTGTCCTCAAGGTCACTGTAAGCACACAATGCTAACAATCATTTAGTGCTATGATTACACTCACTGTTCAAACGTCTACTATCACTACTATCACATATAAGGAAGGCAGAAGCCAAGGAGACTCATGGTTCTGCTTCACTCATCTCCAGACTGATATATCTGTTTATAAACTCACATGACCTCAAAATCCCTTTTCAAAATAATTTTCAATGAGTTCAGGAGCCCCACTGAATTCTTCCTGATGATCTTACATACATTCTCTTAGAGGTAAGGTATACAGTGTCATTCTCCTGTAAAATATACTCTTTTCAACCAAGGGCAAGCAAACACTAAAAGCCTGTTTTCTATAGTAAATTTCATATGGCACAAGACTACGAAATCTAAGTATTACTTGAGTAGCAGACAAAATAAATATACTTTTCTACACTGATCCAGATCAGCAGTCTAAGATGCTTTAAAAAAATCTAAGGCAGAATAGGTAGCCTAAAACAGACCTACAACACAGCAGAGGAGGCAAAATAATCCCCCAGGCAATGTTGATGCATTTGTGACTAGAGAAAAGTGAAAGCCATAAAAGACAGCACTATTTTCTGCATGAGGCTGTATCTCCATGTTTGAGACTACCACATTTTATGTACGAATACATGCTGCTTGCTTGCCTTAAGGAGACTGTGGTTAGCACAGCAGGCCCACCTTCCCTCCTGCCAGTGCTGCTACTGAGAGAGCTTTGTGCTGCACAAGTGACCAAAACTGCACTAAGTCAAATTAGATGATGGCTAAAAATTAAAGGCAATTAATCAAATACAGAATCTATTTAAAAGCATAACCATTGCAGATTATGATACTGTGCAAAGAGATTGTCACTAGCCCGAGTTCTAACTGCTCACAGAGCAAGACAGAACTCTTCCTCTGCCTTTCTCACAGTACACCACCATGGTGGTGACAACAGCTCTGAAAATACCAGGTCTTGGCTTGCTTCTCTCTGCTCAGGACAGGGACCATTTGTTTAATTTTCACACACTAAGGCCGAACTTACAACTCACTTTTACAACAAGCAACACACAAATTAAAATTAAATTAGAAAGCAAGCACAAATTAAAACAGAACCAGGCTCTCACTTTTGAAGGTTGCTGAATTTTAATCTCCTGGGAATCAGATGCAGAATCTGATTTGGTGCCTCCAGAATTTGGTTTCTCCTTTTTTCTCTTCTGCTTCTTTTTCTTCTTCTTCGCTCCCAAATCCCCTCCAGGACTTCTGCCAGAGATTCAAAGAATGTGCAATGAGAAAACTCAATACCACTGAGCCTCAAATGTAAAAAAAGTTAAATATAGAAAATGCAGCATATTGATATGAAAAATCTAACAGTAGTTTGAATTTAAAGAAAACACAGCAGAAAGAACGGAAGGAAAGGGGGAACTGAGAGCACTGATGAAAAACTTCCTGCAAGTGCTGTCTCATTTGTTTTATACTCTGACACCAGCATAACCAGGCATTTTGACATACTCACGTCAAATTGTGACACTACATAGAAACCAGTGCTCCTCTCCAGTCTATTACCCAGCACAGACACAAAATGACCAAATTCAAGAGTTTGGAGGAACATAAGAAAATATGGGAACTGTATGGAGGAAAGTAACCTCATTGGAAACTCAGTAACTATTAGTGCCCCAATACTTTTCCCCCTTCCTACTCAACCATCAGATACATCTGAATTTGAGAAGAATCCAGAAGAAACATTCTGTTTTCAGGAAATTTTGTTCCTAACTTAAGTTGCAATGAAAGTCTTGCTGAAATCCCAGTAAGAGACAACATAAAACTAACCAAATATTTGTGCTTTAAAACAAAAAGCACAATGAAGTCAACTTTAATTAAAAAGCCCCAGCAACAAAGTAAAACTTGTACTTTAGGATTCTGATATATTTTGACTATTGGTAACATAAGTTATTCTTAAAGGAGATTTTTATTTAACAACTGATCAAGATACAGAATCAAGATTAGATCAGAATTTGCGAAGTGTGAGATGTGTTGGCAACTCTCAGACAGAACAAAAATATGGAGGCAATGAGTCAGTTAACACTAAATTGTCTTCAAAAGGCTAATCTCTCAGCAAAACCATATGCACATAATGGAACTGAATATCAGAGTCTGGGGGCTTGGGTGTTTTTCACTGGAAAAGAAAAAGTCAATGCAATAAGCAATTGTTTCTTTTGATCCTGGAGGGGGAAAACCCCAGGTATCATACTGACAAACAAAAAGAAAGGAAACTCAGAAGAACATAACTAAGGTTATTATGATTAACATATTTGCAAGGGATATATTATTTGCTGCAACATGCTCACTTTCAAGATTATGATCAGTCTTAGCATCTATACCTTGTCTCAGCTGATATTGTCAAAAATCACCCTCCCTCCAGTTGGGAGGCCCAAAGCCTGCAATTAACCCAAAAATGCAACTAAGCAAAGACTGATTTTTTGCGAGGTCATTACTGTACTTTAGAATTGCCTGTAGTGAAAGATCAATCTTAAGAATTAACATTCAAAGTTACATTGGGTTGTGCTCCCAGAAAGAAAGCATTATAAATGCCACAGCCCCTAGAACAGGACCAAGTTGCTACTCAATGGACAACAGTGGAGCAGACCAAAACACTGGAGAGATAAGAGAGTTTGAAGCATTTATTAGAAGACTGAAGAAACAAAAGATGGACTTGTGTAAGTGACACAGGGAGAAAATCTTTTGTTGCAGAATAAGCATACGGCCGGATCACCTACATGATCCACAATGAATCACAATTTCACTGAAGCACAGCACTTAAGATGGAAAACATCTTTAAGATCATGAAGCCCAGCATTAACCCAAGTCCACTATTAAACTATATCCACTATATCCCTCAGTGCCACATCGACAATACCCCTTGGTTTTCAATACCCCCAAGGATGGTGACCCAGCCACTTTCCTGGGGAGCCTTTACCAATACTCAACAACCCCTTCAGTGAAGGGATTTTTCATCATATTCCATCTAAATCTCCCCTGGTGCAAGTCGAGGCCATTTTCTCTTGTCCTGTCATTTGTAACCTGGGAGAGGAGGCCAACCCTCCCTCAGATAAAACCTTCTTTCAGGTAGTTGTAGAAAGCAGTAAGATCCCTCCTGAGCCTCTTTTCTCCAGGTTAAACAACCCAGTTCCCTCTGCTGCTCCTCACAGGACTTACACTTCAGCCCCTTCACCAGTTTTGTCACCCCTCTCTGGACATGCTCCAGCACCAGTTTTGAGACCAGTGAAGGGCTCAAAACTGAACCCAGGATTCAAGGTATGGCCTCACCAGTCCAAGTACAAGGGTATGATCACTGTCCTGGTCCTTCTGGCCACACTCTTGTCTGATACAAGCCAGGATGCCATTGGCTTCCTTGGCCACCTGGGCAGTGTTGACTCATTTAAATAATAAAATTTAAATCTATCTGAAGGCCTGTATACCACGCTCTCATTTTGTACAGAATTTAAACGCAGAACAAACCCTAAAGCCTGGCAAGTGGTAATAAATACAGAACAGTAAAACCTCACACATGTGTAGAAGACATAGGACTTCACCACCTCTATCTGGCAAAACTGAGATAAAAATACTAGGGAAAGTGATTTCACCTTTGCTGAGATTCATTTAAGGAAGTTTTTTTTAATTTTTTGCAACCGTCCACAAATTTGTCTTTCCCTCTAACACCTCACATATAGCAAACAAATGACGCCACTGTGTCCCTGAGCTGGATCCCAAGGGCTTGTGTGCTGAACATCAGGCTATTTGGAGTTTCAGCAAACACTGTTCTTGAACAGACACCCTCAGCAGGCACCGAGCCCTCAGCTGCACCAGTGCAGTTCACTTGTCTTCTTGTCTTTCAGGAGGATCCAGCATCACATGCACCACAGGGGAATTATGCTCACTAGGATTACCTGAGTGTCAATGTTTTATTTAGTTTGGTGAAATAATGAACAATTGAACTAAAAAAAAAGCTTGGCAGCTATTGAGAAAAATCAGCTTTGCCAAGCCTTACTAATGTTATCCCCAGTCCAACTGTACTTTTACCAGGACAATCATAGTTTGTTCTTTGATTAATTCAAGATCCTTTTCATATAGAAATGTATATTCTCCAGCTGGGAAAGAAGGAAGACAGAAGTAAATTGCTGTAAAATATATGTGATGTTTAAAACTACACTACTAATTTTTTAATATTTTTTTTTTTAATCTTCCAAAACCCCAGTCCGTGGTTTATGACCTTCAGGTTTAAATCTTTCACAGTGTCTGCTGCAAAATAAATACCTGTATCTTTGTCTGACAGGTTATCCAGGGATCATTCCAAGCAGTTATTTATGCACGGTCTCCTGCTTGGGTCAGTTTATTTTTTACTGTTACAGTCCACACAATGTAAAAAGAGGATTTAAATAGAGTTCTACTCATTCTACTATTTAGGCACACCTGCAGCCCAGATATTTGGCAGCAGGCAGCACACAGAAACTTCTACTCAGTAAACAGGTTTGTCCAACACAAGTTACAACCAGAGATACCAAGCAAATCAGGGCAGAAGCAAAACCAAAACATCTCAGGATTTTTTGTCCTCATGCTCTGCCTTGAAAAGAACTGAGAGGCTCTAAAACTGGGAGTAAGAATGGCTGGGAAGGGAGGAACTGGAACTTTGTTGCTCAATTTGTAGTTATTATGCTGGACTTGACAGGGCAAAGGATATGCAAAGGTAACAAGATTGAAACCAAAGGCTCCTATTAAAAGCTTTTCTCTGACATTCTTGTGTGCTGACTAAGAGCTGAATTCTCCTCTGTCTGGTCAGATACACCTGTATGATATGTTGAATTACACCTCACACTTAGAAGCTGGGAGGAAAAAAGTTTCCCCTTTTAATGAAAGTTGACCTTTAAGTATGAAATCTCTTTTTCCAATCTCTTTTACCCTGCACCTGTAAAGTGACACAACAGGTCCCATGTGGGAAGCAGAAAAACAATACAGAACTCAGGATGCTGCCATGTCAAGTTGGCAGGTCAGGAAACATCACACATTTTCACACATCAGATCAACACATCTGCCCCAGTCCAGCCTGCCACAAAGACCACAACAGATTATACAAAGGAAACCATTCAGTGTCAGACTTTGGGAAGATTGTGACTGTCAGTCTAGCAGAGACACACTTAATACCAGAACTTTAATGACAGGAGGGCAAGTCTATACAGGGAGGTTCAGCTATATCCAAGAACAGGCACAGTCTAAGATATTTTTAACTGCACCCACAATGACAATTTTGTCAGTCTGATGAAGAAGAAAAAGGTGAGGCCAGCATAAAAATGACATGCAAATCAAAATTCAGTTGAGGCAGAAGAAGGGTCAAAAGACCTTATTCTGCCTCAAAATGACTTAACCTTGCCCCAGAAACAGGCTGTGCATAGTGACTTAGTCTGAGATAGTCACTTAGGCCTACAGTTTTATGATTTTGTCTGCAAGTCACAAATGCAAGCCCATGATCCCACCCACATACCTTTCCACTTATGTACACACATCTGGTGTTTTGCATAGATGTGGAAAAAAATACTTTTGCTTCTCCCTGCATGTGGTGGTGTTTTGTTGGATTGGGTTTTTTTAAACTGAAAAATGGGAATACTTACTGCATTTGGGGAGAACTGTGGCAAAGGTGGAGAAACTTATTTATGAAGCTCAGAGCAAATCCATGAAAAGCCAAGATGGAAAAATCAGGAAGAGCATGACAATTACCCTGTTCAGGTGGTCAAACTGTTCTGGTTCCCTCATTTGAGATTATCTATCTCACTGACTAATTGTCATTATTATTTTAATTTCCTTCTTGAACACTAAATTCTGCTTTGGCAGAAGCACCCTTTTGTCATATAAATGTCTGGTTTAAGTTGCATGGAATGGCAATTTTAAGTTAGCAATTTCTCAAATTTAAAACCAAACATCTACTTCAGATGTTTATTTTTAAACTGCAAAGGTCTGTGTGGGGTTTTTGCCTTCACAGTACTTCTCTCTGTAAGTGAGGATGCAAAGTTGCACTTCTGAAGATGTTACACAGATCTTTTTGATCACAAAAATCAGGTCTCATGCATGTGGGCAAGACTTCAAAAATTTTTAAAGCAGTATTATTTATACTAAGGCTGTCCTTGCTTCATAAAGAAAAGGGAGGTTTATGTGCAAAGGGCTTTCTCATTGCTGTGAAAAACTACCACCACTCCAAGAGGATACAGAAAGGTCTTGACTACAAGGGTCTATGCCCTTCAAATTCCACTTACTAACAAACTGCCATTACAAAGAATCTCTCTGCGTGAAGATTTCATTTGTATACATTTCAATACTTGAGAATGCAAGGTTTTCAGCATGAAAACCGAGCAGCAATACCTTAAACCCTAACCCAAGAGTACTCCTCAGATCTGCATGTTTCTCTGCCTCACCCTTCAAGTCTGTAATCTGTACTCCGAGACAAAAAAATTCACCTGCTAAAACCAAGCACTGCTTCCACTGCCTTAAAGATATTTGCTTCTTTTTTAAATCAAGAAGTAGTACTTGTTATAAAGTTGGCCTTTTTTAACAATAATCATAGGGCTATACTACTAAAACATTTAAAGCAAATAATTTGTGAGGGCTGGGGGGTTGTTTAAAGGTTGTACCTTTTTCTCATCTGTTTACTAAATATTTTGTGCCCAAGGCCTTTCTGGCAATGAGCATAAGGAGCTATTTAGAATGTGAGAAACCTTATAAGGGCGGGCTTAGCAGGGTGGATCCAGGTGCAACAAATACTTTTTTTTCCCTACCTACACACTAACAAAGATACTTTGTAAACCACACTTTATTACAATACAGAACAAATACAGCATAATGCATCTAGCAGGAGCAAACTACAGAACAGGAAAACAGCAATGAGTCACACAACATACATAATCCTACATCTAAAAAACAGGAGCAGAATCAGAGGACAAAGGCATTTAACACAGTTGAGAGCTATAAAATGGTTATTTTGGCTGCACTCATTCAGTGTTCAAGCACAAAACCCCTGTAAATTAAAAAAAAACAAAACAACCAAACAAAAAAGTCATATATATGTAAAAATCACGTTTTCTTGTGGGCAATATTATAAGAACCTCTTTTTAAATGTCAAGAAACATCTTGAAAATAACTTAATTTACATGACAGTCCAGTAGAGACTGACACACAGTATTCTGTCTCCTTCTAAAAAGGTGCAGGTTAAAATAGAATGAGATCAAATACTGATCAGCAGCAATAGAGACCACACAGAATTTAGCAAGTGAGTTGACACAGTCATAGTCTCAAGTAATTGGACTGCACATAAATTGCTCAAGTATATCTAAATATGCATAATCTAAAAGCTTAAAGTTTGCTTCAAAGTTACCACAAGAAGTGGTACACAATGACAGGAAGAAACCAGGGAATAATTAATTAGGTTCCTATTACTATGGGTTAATCTCTCAGATCAAGAGTAGATCTTGTATGCTCTGCTGTGAGAGTTTTCCTTTCATTTGCTGGAATTCATTTAAGTATTTCAGGCCGCAGACAAAGAGTAGCAAACAAGATTTTTCAAAGATTACAGGAAAATAAAGTAATTCAAGAGTTAATATGAGACTTCATGCAGCAGATACTAATACTTAAGAGGTTTTTTCTATTGGATCTACCACTAATTTAACTAAACTTCATATTACTTGGAAGCATTCACTTTCTTATTCACAGATGCACAAAGCAGGGTATTTTTATTTTTTTTTAATATTCATTAAAATACAACTGGGATATTCAACAAAAACAATTTTTGGGTAGAAGACCATACAGGCTACAGCTGGTGTCCCTTAGAGAGCAGTGAGACCCGTGCTACAGCAGAGCAGCAAGCTGTGATTACAAACACACCAAAGTGCAATTCTTTGTTCCCTGGCTGTCCTTACACACTTCACTCGCTGTCACAGCAGCCCAAGCACAGCCACACGCAGAGCTACGCTGCAGAGGGCAGCTACCGCCTGGGCACGCACACAAACAAACAGGAGAGGAAACTGAAGTAGAAATTCAATCCAAATGAATTCTGGCTATCAAACAATCCCAGCTTGGATGCCAAGTCGGTTCCTATGAAGAACAGTAAGTAACAACTCTCTGCTCTTAGGACTTTACTTTCATGTATTTGGGAATCACCAGCTGTGACATATTTACTGAAACAAATGTAACAAAAGCCCCAAGATAACAAAACACTATTTTGTTCCTTTTAGTATCCCAGATTTATATTACTGTAATTATTTCTGATGCAATTATTTTAGCGTGCCTGCCATTGACTCAGTGACAGAGCAGCAAGCATCAAAGGTTTCCCCCTTCCTGCCTTCTAGACAAGACAGCCCTCCAAAGTCTCTCAGGCTTCTCTTGCCACATTTAAGGTGGTTGTCAACCAAATCCTAGGGGCAGGAAACAACAGAGTACATCCTCAAACATCAATCACCTACAGAAAGGCTCTCAAGCAGATCAATCACAAATTCACGAGGAAGATATTTGTGTAGCACTGTATAGATTAACCTAGTTCTATTTTAGGTTACTCCAGCCACTCCTAGCTGCGACAACAAAGCGCCTTCTCTGCAATCAGGTTTCTAACCCCTCAAAAAAGAAAAAGTTAAACGTGGCCGACTTTTGAAACACATTCCTCCCACTCCCCTGCCCCAAAAGGCTGCAGACCGAGCCAGCACCTCGTGCCCGGAAGGAGCAACACACTGCAGCCAGCCCAACACCGGTCGGGTGGCGGGGCCACAGCCACGCTGGCTGCCTCTCCCATCAGCTCCCCAGGCAACTGGAAACACCGCCTGATCCTCAGCGTGGGAAGATCTGAGACGCGAGATTAGCGGAGAAGGAGCTACAACCACACAACAGCGTCTGCCCGGGCTACTGCCGTGCTAAAACGCGCTCTGCTCTCCACAGCGTGTGGATCGGGAAGCAACATCTCCTGGAGGACAATGGGTGACGGTGAGGAGGAGTGTCTGCAGGACAGGCTGACACAGACGATGCCCGGAGCGGACCCCGGCCGGGAGCGAGCGGGCGGTGGGTGTGGATGAGCGCGGGGCGGCCCGCGGGAGCCGCTCAGCTGGAACCACCCGGAACCACCGGGGGGACACTGGGGCATCTCCCCGCTACAGGGGGTTTCCTGGCGGCCAAAAATACCCAGAAACGCCCGCAAGCCCTAAAAGCGCCAACAAGAAGGCAGGATTTACCCTCGCTTACACGGCACGATTTCAAGGCCGGTGTCCGGCGGGGAACTGCCAGCCCCGCCGTCCCCTCACCTCGGGCCGGGCCGGGCCTGGCCTCCCGCCTCTCCCCTTACGGGCAGAAGGGCGCGGGGCTCCGGGCCGGGCGGCAGGGCCGTCCCACGCCCGCACACTGCGGCCGAAGGCGGCCCGGGCTGGGGCCGCTCGGCAGCGGGCGGCCCGGCGCAGGCGCCGCGGATGA
>VZUI01032575.1:0-22424 GCA_013401135.1 Cettia cetti
CCCAGGTTTAAAAGAAGCGGCTACGGCCGCACCCCCCAAGAAAAGCAGTGTCTGGCGCTGCTCCCCCGAATGTCAGTCCCCTCTAAAGCAGGGTCGAGATCTCACTCTCAGATCAAGATACAACATCTTCCCTCTGCCCCCGACCCAGTGTCTGCTCCACAAACCAGGCTCTGGCACCCCCCGAAAACCCCCACGGAGGGGGCTCCTCCTGCACCCCTGGGAAGGGCTGGGCAGCGTCCTGCTCATGGGGTGCCATCCCCGTGGTCCTGGCAGAGGGTGCAGACATGGCCACAGTGTCACAGGAGGGACACAATCCATGCCCCATCTCCCTGAGCCCACTCAGCAACAGATCTGCTCAGCCTCTCCACAAATCCCAGCGTGCAAAGTCATTCCCTTGCTCCGCGCTTCCCAAAGGCCCAACCTATCATCTTGGAAGCCCAAATTCAGCTTTCATGCTGAAACTGCACCATGACATGGTCACCAAGCTGTTCAGAAGCCAAGCTCCCAGCAGAGAAAGTCCATCTCCAGGTGTGCTGACCCAAATCAGCTCTTTAACACCCCACTATTTGTAGTACAGCAGCAGCATTTTCTCCTCTTACACCATTGGCTGGATTCTGCCCCAAGGAATATTCCCTCCTGACACGCTTTTGCTGGACTCAGGAGAAGACAGGCAGAATGCAGAGGATAGGACAGAGGTGCCTGCCTCCATGGAAAGGGCTCTTTGCAGAGCAATGGGAAGACCTGCAATCAAATAAAATCAAGCCCAAGATCATCAGCTCCTTCCCAGTGACATTTCTATCCCTTACAACCCGAAAAAATCACAGGTGACCTGTGAACTGCACACCTTGCATGTTCTTTGTAAGTAAAACAAGGCTTTAGGACAAAAGTTTTTGTATGTAAGTTAAATTGCGAGCTCAGGTAAGGTGCTCCTTTCATCATAAATACCTCGACACCATGTTAGTAGGGAAGCAGAAAAATGGTGGCCCCGAGTTTTATGGCTGCAGGAGCCAACCAGGGCTGGGTTTCTTTGGAAAACCAGCTTTCCCTGAAATTCATATTTAAATGAGAAATCAACATAACCTTTCAGAGTGCACTTCTCAAGTCCTGGCTTTCTGGTCCTTTCCTAATTTCTCAGGAGGATCGCAGTGAGAACTAATGGGTAAGAGGAGCACTGAGATTAAAGCTGCTGCCTCTCACTCCCCAAATCCTGTCATGCACATTGAGAGAAGAGCAAGCATGGAGCAGCCCTACATTTTTTATGAACAGAACGTTTCCTGTGACCCATATTCTCTCCAACACATGGCTGAAAGAGAAGCCATCTCTGCAAGGCAGGCAGAAAACTAAAGCTGGGTTAAATACTGGAAAAACAGATCTGCAAGAATGTCAGCAAATAAATTGCTCAATTCAATGAGGGGCCATTCTATTCATTATTTGTGAACACTTGTAAGATCATTAGTGTTCTTTAATAGGGTGGCCAATTACAAATGTGCCTGGCACTAATGTACAAAGTGCATTATTATAGATCCAGTGACGCAGTCCCAAAGCAGGAAATATCCCCCTCCACAAAAAGGCCAACAACAAACAAAGGAAGCAATTTTCAATTAACAAATTCAAGATTACAAATAGTCTGTGAGCCCTAAAGAAGAATTTAAATTCGATGCACTCCTCCTTGCCTAATTAGTTGGTCATTCACAGTGCCACACTGCAGCACAGCTTTGGGTATCCTGCATCCCTGAGACCACCAGAAATCGGGAGTGGGAAAGGCAAGGGGTGGGATCTGACCCTTCCCAAGTCATGGGTGGGCTGAGGAAAGGCACAGTGTGGTTGTAGGGACTGTCAGGAATTGCTGCTTCACTCAAAGACAAGCCAGGCCTTGGGAGCAAGTGGCATCAAGGATTGCCTCCTTCTGTGGACAGCAGGGTCTTTGGAAGGTAGAAAAGGGCTGAAATCGTGGCTGACAGCCTCTTTTAGCTTCACCCTTCTTTCTTTTTACCTTGGACTCTTAGGGCATCTCTAACTCTTTTTTTATAATATTCCATGGGTGGGCACTGCAGTTGCAGTTGAGTGTTCTGAAGCATGTGGCTTTCCCCTTTCCACCCCCAGTGCCACTCACAGGAGCTGTCCCTTGATCCAGCCTCCAGCTGCAGCCCTGAGAGGAACAACTGGGACACGCTCACTAAGCTGTGATGTCCTGCACAGAGCACGCAGCAGGTAATTTTGGAGATGAAGTCACTTGTGTGCCACTTCTGCTGGGTGGCAGAAGACAAGACACAGCCATTAACACTGGGAATTAATGAGGTATATAAAAGCAGCAGTGGGAAGGTGCTTTTATCTGATCCAAGGACATTATGTCTCCACAAACAAACAGAATTACTGAGTCAGTCCTTTGCTTTCAACACTGGTGAAGGCTTTAAAACACAAACACCATGGCAGATAGCTTAGACCCTGAAGGTAGGATGAAATCCATCAATCCATCTGTGTTAAGACACAGAAAGTCCATGCTCTGTCCCCTGGCGAATTTTGAGATGTAGTAAGAAATGACTGGTGTGAAATATGTAGAATGACTCCAGGGATAAATTTCTGCTTGAAACACTGAACGAGAGCCCTGTCTCCATCCCCACCCAGCTGGTGGTTTGTGTGAACTGTGCTACCCATAGCCTGGGTTTTGTCACTCACAGCTCTCTCCCAGAGCTATTTTCAAACCCTAAAGCAGATGGCTTTACCTCCCCTTGCACAGGATGCTGCAACATCCCAGCAACACCAACCTGCCAAGGGAAAAGACATTTACCAGCTTGGTCTCTCTGCACCCAGTGTCCACCCATCTCACTCTGCTTCAGCTCCCCCTCACCTCCCACCACTCCCATCCTCTTCTCTGAGCAGAAAACAGCCCCCAGGAGCCCCTATCTATTGATTATTTGTGTCTCTTCCCTGCTTGACTCTTCCCAACACGTGCCAAATCCGTTTTGGCTTTGAAACCAGCAGCCCTGACCCCAGAGAGGTTGGTTCACACAAGGAACTTGACCTGGAAGGAGATGTTTCCCCAGCATACGGTGGAGCCCTGAGGGAAAAAAAGCTGTAGGAAAGATAATTCATGTGCACAAATGGAGAAATCTACGTACTTCCAAAGGAGAAAGGTGAGTGTGGCATTTCTGGCCAGAATAGAAGGCAATGTTCAGCCAAAGCCTCCACATCTGGGATGAAGAGACGTGGGCACAGCTGCAGAATATTTGCAGTGTGGTGAGGACACTGGTGCAGAAGGACCCCCTCGAGAGCTAGAGGGTTCAAACTGGGCAGAGAGCAAAGGCTGCTTTTGGCAATCAGTCACAACCACAGTATCAGCACTGATTCTTTAAATTATTTTTTTTTAAAGCACCTGAAGTGAAGATGCATCATATGGTTTTCCAGTTCTGATCAAATCTGACAGTCATTAGTTTCAATGCTAATTAAGTTTCTATCCATTTCCATCAAAACTAGAGGCCTTGCTAGACAGAGGCCCCCCAATGGTTCCTTCTTCACCTTTCAAAGGGGATTTTAAAATGCATTTTCTTCTTTATCAGGCACAGGAAAAGGTGCCCATGAGGAGGCCACACCTCCCAACCACTAAAAATCTTCAATCAGAATTTGCAAGCAACATGCTGATAAGAAGAAGCCAGGCTCTCTTCATCCTGCTGCTGACAGAGCTGCTTATTTTATATTACATATTTATTGGATGCAAAATTTCTGTGCCACCATCCATCTTCCTGCCCTGTTCTTAGACAGCACTGACCTCATTGGAGGCTGCTCCAGAAAAACCCGGGACAAATCCTGCTGTATGAGATCAGCTTAAGCTGCAGCTGGGAGAGTCTGACTGTATGAACAGAAATCTCCCCAAGTTACACTGAATTGGTTTGGGAGACACACATGTTCCATTCTTAGCTAGAAATTTATGTTCTTACTTTCTAAGGGTGATTAAAATTGCTGAGGTCCAAATATTAATTTGTGCTGTTGAGGTCTGACTCTAAGAAAACTGGTTTCTGGAAAGAACAGCTGTTTGACTGGGCATGTGGAAGGAGAAACAAGTGGGGAAAAAAAGCAAAATTAAGGTGAATTCATTTGAATTAAATTGCTTGTCACTTTCAGAGCACCACAAAGCTGAAAGCGAGTCATGGAGGGACCAGCACCCAGCCCATTTCCCTGTCACCTTTAGATTGCTCTGCTTCTGCCCCTTCTCCTGGCAAATTCCCCTCTGGCCAGGTCTCCTTCCCCACCTCTACTCTCCATGCTTCCATCATTGCCCTCCAGCTCCTTCTCCTGCCCTCGCCTCCTTTGGGGCCGCACATAATTCCCTTTCTTCATTTATACTGTTACCTTGAAGGTATTTTTAGCCCGTGACCACAGTTGCCCCCGAGCCTTCCTTTTCCCAGACTCAGTAAATTTAGCTCTCTTAGTCATCCCTCACGTCTCCCAGTGCTCACATTGTTCCTCCTGACCTCCTTGGGTTTCCACCTCCTCCTGCACCCACAAGGACCAAAGCCACACTGTCAAACTGCCGTCACCTCAGCGCTCTCTGACCTCATGCCCCAGGACAAGGCTGCTCCAGGACCTCCTCCCACACCCTGATGGCCACCACAGGCTCCTTGGGGATGGCCATCAGAGGTGGAGGAGCTTTCCCACTAAGAGCTCCCTTGCAGTGTCTCCAAACCAGCGCTGTGCTCTCCACAATGCACAACTTACAGCGACAAAACTAAACTTGGTCTCACCTGGAGCTCTTCCAGCCTTGCCTGGTTTCAGGAGCTTGGAATCCAGCTCAGGACTGGCTCAGCTCCCAGTGAAGCACCTCCCAGAACCATAACTGCATCCTGGCTGCGACCCAGTCCCACAAAGCCCATTAGGTGCTTTGTTCCCATTCAAGCACCTGCCTCCCACTGACTTCAAAGCTGAATCAAAACCTGCATGAATATTTAGGGACTGGAGGTTGTCATCTGAAAGAAACAAGCCCATACTGAAATAGCTGATTCTGACACATCATCTCTGCAAGGAGAGGCACATCAGATTGCTCTGTGCTTTATCCTGACCTGGCAGGGAAACCAGCTCAAATAAATAAGCTCCAAATGGCCCCAGGTATCCTGGGTTGGGAGGGACCCTCTAGAGCCCAAGCTTGGTGGGTGCTGGGGGCACGAAAGGGGTGTTGGTGTGCAGGGCAGCAGATGCTGGGGCAGGATGAGAGGGAGATTGCAGCTCTGTGGGGGTTACAGCACGTGGGGAGCTGTGCTGGATCAGAGGGGGCCTGTGAAGGAGATAATCCCATCTGGTCTCCTTCCAGGGGTGAGGTGTTCCTTAGGGAAGAGCAGGGAAAGGGGGTGCAAGGCACTGGCTGGGAGGGTCCCTGCCAGCAGGAGGGGAGCAGCATGAGGAGATGTAAAAGCTCTAAACCTGCATGGAGAAAAAATTATTTTCTTTTTTGATGCAAAAGCTTATTTTTTTCTTTTTTTTTTCTTTTTTTTTTTTTTCTTTCTTTCTGAAATGTCAAAATCTACAGATTTAGCAAGTAAGAAAACCAAACCCAATTACTAAAATACTGAAAAGCTTTAAGGCCAATTATTTTACCTTTTCATTATTGAGAGAGATTTTTAAAAAACCTTCAAAATTTAAAAAAAATCTGCTTTCCATTTTTTCCATTTTTTTTCCCCTTTCAATGACGTTATAGAAAGAATATTAGCTTTTGATTTTCATTAGGAGGGTTGCTTTTGATCCATGTTTCAGGTTAAAAAATGGAAGTATTCTGTTGGGAAGCTGCCAGGCAGACGTGGCTGTCTCCATGCTCCTGCCTCTGTCACAGCAAACCATGTGTCATCTGCAAAGAAAAACTCGAAGTAACTAAATTTGTAGTTTTTCTGTACCATGGGCTTTTGCTGCAGGCTTCCTTCAGCCTTTCAGCCTGGACACCTGGGAAATCAAAAGAACATGAAAGGGCAAGGGTTTATGATTTATTTATCTTTAACCTGAGGTATTAAGGAAAGCTGGTGTACATACATTTGCATCTCCCTTCCCTCCTTTAATAACTGCAGAGCTTTTGGGCAATTTTTATCTTCTTTATTAAAGATAGGGGGGACATTTCAGATTGTTTTGAGTGAAACTATGTGATGAGAGAGAGGACAGAAATCTCCTCACTGCAGGAAATGGTGATGCATGGACGCGATAATAATGATAATAATGGACATCAGAGAACCCACAGGACATTACTCGAAACATAAATCCATGGGAAAATGGACACCCCTGGTTCTACTGATCATGAAATAGCCTCTTTGTGGGCTCACTTTGGATCCTTGGTGGGAAGCACCTGCTAAACATCTCGGGTGTTGGACAAGGCAGGATCAAGCACTTTGGGCATGTCCCCCAGGCAAAAATGCAGGTGCTGTGCCTGCAGGGTGACATTGCCTCACTTCCAGCCTGATTTTCGTGCAACCCCTCTTTTGTTCTCACAACTTTGCCTTGCTCACGCTGTTCCTGTCCTCCGGGCATCCGGGCTGTGCCCTCAAAAGCTCTCATTCAGCATCTCTGTGGCTCGCCTGCGTGTGCGGGCAGGGCAGGGGAGGCAGCTGTAAAACCGAGCAGCCTGTAGCCTGACAGGAGCTGTCAGCTGGGCACAGTTCAGCTGCCCGGAGAGGCGCTTCAGCTCTACCTGTGTGGGAAATGGATTTGTAGGGAATTCTCAAAGCCTGACAGAAGGTTCACGTAGACTTGTGCAAGCTTGCAAACTCTGAGATAAAGTGTGCTGGCTTAGAAAGGCCGTGGAATAGGACAGACATTGTTGAGAAAGAAACTGAACTAGAAACAAATTTCAAATGACGACCTTGCAAAGGTATTTTAGAGAAATAGAACTATGAACGACGTGTATTTAAAACGCCTTTCAGGAGCCCCGTCTCTGAGTCAAAAGAAGAGTTTGTCCAGCACACCTGGAGATGTGCTCAGCCTCTGCCTGTCCCCACTCTCGGCACATTCCCCATGCTCCCCGTGGAGCTTTATGGGCCGGGAGGAGCCGAAGCTGTTGAGCTGCGGCAGCGGCTGGGATGGGAAGCGACCCGATGGGATGGGAGCGATGGGAGCGGAGCATCCACGGGGCATCAATCTCAGCCTCGCTCGGCACCGCAGTCCTTCAGGGCGCTGCTGCTGGGGGAGAATGGCACGCAGTGTCCTTGGGGAGGCGTGTGAGAGGTGGCAGGGCTGGCACAGACGCTCCCGTGTCCCCTGCGCTCCTGCCCCACAACAAAACCCCGCTCAGAAACACGCAGCCTGTGAGAGGTAAATGCTGTCACATCCATCACATCCCCACAAAGCTGATATTTGGGGATTGACCTCTTCTCTTTCCCCTACTTGTATCCCCATCCCAAAACCTGGCTGCTTCCAGACTCATCACTCTAAGTGCTCAGCTGTGGCTGGCCGGGACTGCAGAGAGCATTTAGCAGATACAAGGCATGAGAGCAGTGCCAGACTCGGGGTGATTACAAATCATTTAGACTTAGCAAAACCAGGCCATCCTAAATTTGTAGGCAGCAAATGAATGTTGGTGAGCAGAGCTGAAATGAGTTATTTGAAGATGCTGCAGTACCTCTACATAAAACATCAGAGCTGTGGACAAATGGTACCCGAGGCAGAAGGGAGGGTCTGGCCCAGAGCTGCACCCTGGGCTGTGCTACAGCTCCAGTTTCTCTTCAGCTCAGCAATATCTCTGCACAGGGTAAAGCACAGGCCAAGAGGAGGATGGGATGTGGTGCAGTGCCCTGGCCAGAGCTGCTGCTTTGTGTTCCTCCAGCTGCAGATGCACCTGAAAATGTGGATCTCAAACTGGGAAAATGCAGAGGGACGTGGTCAAAGAGAATTAGTCAAAACCTTCCAGGTTTGGCCCTTGGCATGTTACAAAATGTTGGGGGAGAGCCTGGCTTCCCACCCTCCTCTCTGAATTTGTACCTCTGGGGCCAAGGGTGGCTGATGGACTTTGTGAAGGGGTGTGATGGAAGCAGGATGGAGAGATGAGACCCACGCAGGCATGGGATGTTCTCTGCCCTCATCAGCCCTTTCCCACAGCTTCTGGTCTGGCACATCTTCTGTTTCCCAAGAAGGTTTAGTCCAAGGGGTTTGTGTCCAGCCCCTAGGACACAAATCCCAGGGAGAACTCCTCATCCCCACTGGGCCAGGCACTGCCCAGTCTGTGGGGTGGCCCCAGCCCCATCTGCCCTGACCTGGGTGCCCAGCATCATGCAGATCTGCTCAGAAAAGAGGCAAAGCCCAGACACTTGGGCTGGGGAGCAGAGCAGGGGTGATTTACACCAATGCTGGATGGAGAGCTGCCCATTGGCAGTGCAGCTTTGCAAGGGAAACTGTGCTGTGCAACTGCCCAAGGAGAAGAGAAGCACCTGCTGGGACACAAGGAAAGACATTGGCCAGGGATGGAGCCACTTTCTGAGGTCATGTAGTCACTTTGTGCTGCATGTGCATCATTCCCACCACCACCACAGATAATTCAGCACCTCCATCACCAGCAGGTGATGGCAGGACCCCCTTGGGTGATGTCCTCTGGGAATTCTGGGCTGAACAGCTCCTTGGCCACCTTGGCAGCCAGTGGCACTGGTTCCAAGGCAGCAAAAATGGAATGGGAGGTCAGGAGATCTTGGTTTGCTTTTTTCCCCTAGTGGGGTGTGTTTTCAAATGCTCTGTAAATGCTTCAGAAGTCACCAAGGCTTTTGAGTCAGCGTGACACAGGCAGGACCTCACTGCCTGCGTGGGGTGAAGGTTCAGCAAAATCTGGTGACAGATGATGGGAGAGGAGCTGCCCTGACTGGAGAGGTTTTCTGCGTGCCAGTGACCTGTGGCCTGTCTGGGTCTCTGCAGGGACCTGCCCAGGCTGACAGGGGGCTGTGGGTGATGCTTTAACTCCCCTCCAAGTGCAGAAGGGCAGCAGGCAGTTCAAATTTCCCCAGCTCAGCATCTGCAGCCTGGATTTCACTTGCAATCTTGCAAAAGCCTTATAAATTTTTTAGAGCAGCCCCAAACAGCTGCTGAGTCAGCCAATCAGCTCCAGTGGATTAAGAAAACTTACTTTAAATTATTAACAGCACACAGCCAGACACGAGGGTAGAGGTGGGAAAGGAGAAGTACTCATTCCTCATTCCAGTGGATGCAAGAGCAGCCAGGCTGGGGTTTGGCAGAGGTATCCACTCACACCTAAAGGATGGTCCCATCGCTGGGATCTTCCCTTCTCCATCAGGAACTCCCACCAAGGCATCGGTGTCCTGCTGTGCACACCCTGGAGGTGATGCCCATTTTGGAAACTGGGTGCTGGTTCCCATCCAGCTCCCACACACCTCCCTCTTCTTCCCCCCTCTCCCAGGCCAGCTGGATTCTCTCCTCTTGAGGAGCTGATCCCCAGCTGTACAGCAGCCCTGATGGTTTTTGACTTTCCTACAACCTCAAGTAATTTTCCCTCCACCAGCTTTAAATTTCAGGAAATACAATCACATTTGCAAACTCTGGTCCCCAAAAAAGTGGTAATAAGCACTTTGCATCTCCCGAGGCGTTTCCTTTTGCTTTAGACGTGCTGCCCGCCTGCCAGGATCAGGGCCGTGGGTCTGGATTTCCTCTGCTTGGCAGCTGCTCCAGGAGTTTGTCCCTGTTTCCACGAGATGGCACCGATGAGGCTGCTAGGGGAAGCAGCCACCGCGACGCCTTCAGGGAGGGCTGGGATGGAAAACGATCCCAAAACAATAAAAGTTGCTGCGAAAAAATGCCTCCGAGCTCGGGGTTGTGGCGTCCCAGCACACCTGGCCACGGCAGGGAGGAATTGGAGGAGAATTTGGTATTTTAAAATCCATCTCAGCACCACAGCTCTATCACCTGCACACACACTCACCTGCTCCGACAGGGTGCTGATGGTTCCAAAATTAGCTTGAGCTCACTGCAAGGTTTGCCAAAACCCACCCAGGGTCCGGTTCAGGGGGCTATTGGGTAATTTATCATTTTTGGTAGGACCCCAAAATGGATCATTGCTCATGTGCCTGCAAGCCCTGTGGGGCCAGGCAGTGATTTGCACATCCATCGATTATCCAGTCCCAAAACACAGATCCACAATGGATTCAAACCCAAGGTTTGGCTGGAGGCAGGTTGTGGCTTCATTGATACTGTGTTGAGATGCCCAGAAATTCAGCATATTTTTCTTTTGGGAACCTCATGGTTTGAAGTGGGTTTAAATAACAATATTTCTGTTAATTCTGTCTCACTGAAGATCCTAACCCAAACCCTCCCAAAATGGGGGAATGCTGCTGCTGCTGAAATCTCATTTCAGGCACCATCTCTTCTTTCTGCTCCTGCAGATCACCTGGGGTGCCAACCCACATCAAAATGAGGCAGAAATCTTGGCCCTGCTCTGAGCCATGAGCAAATCTGAGTTAAACCCTCAGGGGTTTTTATTTTTGCTGTTCTGCAGTTTCATCATTAATTACCTCACCACTTGTGCAGTGCTACCAGGGTATTTCACAGCTCCCCTGGCATATTTCTATGGAAACGAAGCCGTGGTTTTGCCAAGCCTGTTTTTGCTTTTAAAACAGCGACAGAGGTGCAGACTTTGTGCCTGCTCTTCTCTGTCCCCCACCTGACCCCACGGCTGTCCCCACTCCTGCTGTGCCAGGGGCTGGCTTCCATGGGGTACCAGGGAGCTGGAGGTTCCTGAGCAGCGTGGGAGGGATATTCCCACAGGAGTTCCTGTTGCTGCTGTTTTTAAGGATGCAGCAAGATCATGCACATGAGGATGCTCTCCTGCTTGGAAATACCCAGCTAGAGGCACAAGCCGGCTCAGGGAAAGCATGCCTCTGGAGCTGGGAAATGCAGGAGGAGCTGGAAGATGAGATTTAACTATCAGTGGGAAAACAGCTTCTCCTGTGGCTGTGCTGTGCCCACAGGGATCCCCAGATCCCCTTCCAATTTGTGGCCTGCCAAGGACACGGCACTTCAGAGAGCCCAAATACTGCAAAGACCTTGGGAATGAAATTGATTTCTACGGATGAAGCTGGTGGATGTGGGGTGTGTGGAGGGGGGTGAGGAGCCTTGGTGGCCTGTGCAAGATCCTTTTGGGGATCTTGGCTCAGGGAGCCAGTTTGTGTCTGTGAGCTGCCAGATGCAAGCACGGGAGGGGGAGAGTTTTGGGGGAGCGGGCAGGGTGAGATCATGCAGAACTCTCTGTAATTCAGCTGCATGTCAGCTCCTTGAGGCTCTGCCTGGGGACACTCAGCACTGCAGAGCATCAGATGTTAATTAGGATCATTAAGGGCTTTGTGACACAAACAGTAATGATGATACTTGTGCCTCTGGAACTCTCCTGGGAAGGGCCTCGCAGGATGCTGCCCTTCACAGAGACCGTGTAGAGCCATCTGTTCGCAGCACTGTCTCATCCTGAAGGCTGAGTCACGGGCACAGAAAAGCTCAGGATGCCCCAGCACGCTGCTAATGCCTCCTTCAGGGAGGTAATATCCCTTGGAAACATCCCTGGAACGATGTAGTGGGAGCACAACTCTCACACTGCCTCCCTGCCCCACTGTACCACACCTACTGCTCTCCTCACACTCGGTGCTCCCACTCCATCCCACTCAGCTCCTGGCTGTTGCTTTTTGGTCAATCCCACCCACTCAGCAACCACAACCCCTAGGACTGGGACAGCTGCACGGGGTGGAGCTCTCCCAACTCCATTGTGATGGAAGTTGTCCTGGGTGAAGACCAGGAGTTTTGGGGCTTCTTGTGAGACCTGAGTCATGTCTGGGCTCCAGTCAGGAAGAAACGTTCCTGTTCTGTTGTTTGGAAAGGGCTGGGGGGATCCACCACGTGTGAGGCAGAGCAGCATGTGGGGAGAGAAGGCAGCTTCAATCACTGCTTCCAAAATGATGGGGAATGACAAAGACCCAAAATGATGCTGCTCATCCTTACAGGAGACATGGGGTGCCCTATTTTCCTTTCTTTCAGTGGCATAACTGTAGGAGCTCAATTTAAGCCTTTTCTGCATTAAAAAAAAAATCCTGGAAAATTATTTTAGAGGCTTGAACAGGTTAAGGAGAGCCTCAAAACTGCTGTGAGAGCTGTCACTGCTTCAGGCTGGGGGAATCACCTGGGTCAAGGGCTGCAAGCTGGGGAAGGGCTGAGTGCTGGCTGACACCCTGAATATGAGCTCCCAACTGTCCTCCTTATTTCCATCCCAGGCCCTCCTGTGCCCATCTCCACCATCTACTCTAAGTGAGACTACACAACCCCCAGCCAACCCAGCCCCTCTCAGAAACAGACGCACACACACACACACACAGAGCTCCACACCTTTTGGGTTGGTTGGTTTGTTTTGGTATTTTTTGGGGGGGAGGGGAAGGGTTTGTCTGGTTTTGGTTTGTTTTTCTTTTTTTTTTTTTTTTTTTTTCCACCGTGGATGTTGTACCAGTTTTATTGGTAAAATTAACATGAAGCCTCACAAACGCTGGAACATGCTTTTCCTTTTAAAGAATTTCCACTGGACCTTAATGGTGAGCATCCAGTCGTTGACATATAAACTCTTACAAGCTGATGTGCACACGTGCGCCCGGGGGAGACGGTGGCAGCGTCCTGGTGTCAGGGATGGTTTCTGCGCGATGCACGGGGAGCCCACGATTCATTTCCCAGCCTTCTGGGCCTTCTGGGCAGACTTGGTGACCTTCCCAGCCCCACCACTCTTCTTCTCCACGTTCTTGATGACGCCCACGGCCACGGTCTGCCGCATGTCACGGACAGCGAAGCGGCCTGAGGGGCAGAGAGAGGAGGAATGCGAGTGAGACACCCAGGCTGAGCTCTGCTGGGAGAGTGGTGGTGGGACCTACAGCCCCTCATGGTGTTAACCTTGCAGCAGGGACTGAGCTATCAACCCTTGTTGGCCCTGATGCTCCCCTCTATTTAAATTACTGGGGTTTAAACTTAAACCTCGTCTCCTCTCTGCAAGCTCCCAGCACTGCTGAAGCTTCCAGATGTGCAACCTCAACTTGGTCTAGTGGAAAGTGTGTCTGCCTGTGGCAAGGGGGTGGAACAAAGCAGCCTTTAATGTCCCTTCCAAGCCAAACCACTCAAGCATGGCACGTCCCTGCATTAAAAGGTAGCCTCCACTGAGCAAACTTCCCACTTTCTTCTCCTGACCAGTTGATTCAGGGCAGAGACAAGGAAACTGGAAAATGTTTCTGTGTTCAGAAACTATCAGGGTTTAGTAACCATAAAGGAAAGGGCTTGTTGCTCCCTGAGAGAAAACCCAGCCTTTGGAAACCCAGCTCAGCAGCACATGGGGGTGCAAAGAAACATCCTCAGCTCCCTCCCCACCTAGCTGGGAGAAGCTCAGCACATCTGGTGTGAGCTCTGCACCCACAGAGCCCTCATGCTCCTCCTCAGGAGACCTCCAAAGAGCCGTTCCCTTACCAAGGGGTGGGTACTGGGAGAAGCTCTCCACACACATGGGCTTGCCAGGGATCATCTCCACGATGGCTGCATCACCCGACTTCAGGGACTTGGGGTTGTCCTCCAGCTTCTTGCCGGAGCGCCGGTCGATCTTCTCCTTCAGCTCGGCGAACTTGCAGGCGATATGTGCGGTGTGGCAGTCGATGACGGGCGAGTAGCCAGCACTGATCTGGCCAGGGTGGTTCAGGATGATCACCTGGGGGGCAGAGCAGTGTCAGGGCAAGGCTGGGAGCTGGGGGCCTGGTGGCACCAAGGAGCCCTGCTCACCTGAGATGTGAACTGCGCCGCCTCCTGCGGCGGGTCGGACTTGCTGTCCCCGCAGACGTTCCCGCGGCGGATGTCCTTCACAGAGACGTTCTTCACGTTGAAGCCGACGTTGTCCCCGGGCAGAGCCTCGCTCAGGGCCTCGTGGTGCATCTCCACGGATTTCACCTCAGTGGTGATGTTCACAGGGGCAAAGGTGACCACCATGCCAGGCCGCAGGATTCCGGTCTCCACTCGGCCCACAGGGACGGTGCCAATCCCTGTGGAGACAAGGACAGAGTGCAGCAAAATTCAATCTGCTCGGTATATCCCTGGGCCAGAACCTGGATTCAGCAAAAGCAAGATTCCTGCAGTGGTTGTCACCAAAGAATATGCTTGCTCCTTGCCCAAAACCTCCAAGTCTTCAGCAGATCAACACCAGGATCTTGAAAATAACTATGAGCCCATCCTTCCTACTCAAAGTTTTGTATAAAAGAAGTAACCCATAGTCAGAAAGTCCTGAGCAGTCTGCGTGCCCCAAAAGTTCTTCTCCTGGAGCAGCTGTGGCATCTCCTGCATGGAGGACTGGGACATGCCAGCATGTGTGCAACAACACTGTCCACATCCCTGATGGCCACACCACCAGCTGTGACAGAGAATGAGGGGGGCTCAGTAAATGACTGGGATCTTTTACAGACTGTGTCACCAGGAGACTTTGGGAAAATTCCTCTTTGGAGGTGGGTGAAGAATGATTGAAAGAAACCACATTAAAGAGAGATTGAAGAGGTTGGTTGGACCTGTCTGCTCCTCCACATCCACCCTGCTGCCTCCACCTCCCCTCTTCCCATGGTGTCTCTGCTCCCCAAGGACTTGCCTCCCAGTAAAACCAGATCTTTTTGCCCCAGCTGAGCTAGGGGAGGACACAGACCTGCTCACCACCTTTTATGCCCACTGCAAACAACAGCAGCCTGCATTAAAATCCCAGCTAAAATCCCACGTTCAACCCCTGCAGTGCATGTGTCCTTGGAAAAGGGTGGGAAAGAGCTGGAAAAGGCTGTGCCTGCCTGATCCAGCAGCCAAGGAGTCAGCAGTGCTGTCCACTTATGCCAGCAGGTCAGAGAGCTCACAGGGTATTTATAGCTGAGCAAAGTGTCCCCATCACCTCTCCAGAGGGAAAGGGACACGTGTCAGCCACGGTGCTCCCTACATGGCTGGCACAGCTCAGCAGGAGGAGGCGCTGATGATGGACACCAGCATTTGGGAAGCTCGGGCAGGTCACAGCCAAGCTGCCATGCACCAGCTTCAGTGGCCCTCCCTGCTGGTCTTGTCTCTCATCTGTGTCACAGAATGTTTTTTGCTGCCTCCAACTTGCCTGGCAGCCATGACCTCTGGACACACAAATTTGCAGCCGTTTTGGCATCATGTGTTCCCTGGGGAGAGCTCACAAACCTGCTGCTCCTCTCTGGTGCCTGGGCACCTTTGGGTATGTCTGCCTCCATGCCCAGGATCAAATGGGGTCTTTGCCCAGGAGCTACCACCCTTATCTCCAACGTTACCTCTGGTTTGAAGAGTCAAATCCCTTGTTTCCCAACACCTGGAAATGTCATTCCCGAATTTCTATGGAATGAAGACTCCAGTTGAGGCAGAGGAGTGGCAAAGCTCACCTCCAATCTTGTAGACATCCTGGAGGGGCAGGCGCAGGGGTTTGTCTGTGGGGCGGGTCGGGGGCAGGATGGTGTCCAGGGCCTCCAGCAGGGACACCCCGCTGGCGTTGCCTTCCTTGCGCTCCACCTTCCAGCCTTTGAACCAAGGCATCTGGGAAGAGAGCAGCAACAGAGATCCATGGAATCACAGGATGGTTTGGGTTGGATGGGACCTTAAAGAACATCTTGTTCCACCCCTCTGCCATGGGCAGGAACACCTTCCACGAGAACAGATTGCTCCAGGGCCCATCCAACCTGGCCTTGAACACTTCCAGTGCACTAAGTGTGCTGTCCTCAGCACCCAGAGGTAAACCCAGAGAGATGTCCCACAAGGACAACCTTCATAAAGTCAGTCCTGCCATGTCCTGGCTTTACCAGGGGGCTGGGGAGCTCCTCCCACATCCCTGCAGGCTTATCTGCTCCCCTTTGCTCAATCTCCCTCTCTCTCTTCTAGAAACCAGCAAGACATCCACTAACTGAGAAAAAGAATGGAAGTGGCTAAAGCCAGCAAACTCCAGCCCCCACTTCCAACACCAGCCCATGGGCACGGCACCAGCTGCCTGGATCCTGCCCTCCAGGAATGCTGCCTCCAGCACAGGGACCACAGGGTCTGCAGCCAAGTGCCAGCTACAAAGTGCTCAGCCTTCAGTCCTGGGGTCCAAGGTTCTCCAAGGTGAGCCCTAGAGACATGCTTCTCCCCACTCACTCCTGCTATCACCTCTCCAGGGTCTGGATTCTAAACCCTGGCTTGGGAGGATGCTGGAAACCCACCTGCCAAGAGACAGGATTGCTTTGCACAGATGTTCCCTTCTCCTGCCCTAAAGTGGGTTTTGAAACTAAAAATTGCCCAGAAATGAGGCAGAGAGGGGTGGAAATGTGCTCAGGTACCACGGTTAAATGTGGGGAACTGCAGTGCATTACTGGGGTGATGCTGCACTTCTGGATGTTGTAGCAACACCTGGACTTTGCTGGTAAGAAAAACTTAGTCCTGGGTCTGAGACAACCCTGATACAAGAAGCAGAGATCAGAGTCTGCAAGGCCATTCCCCTGCCTCTGCATAGAGAGGGTTAGACAATATTTTCTAATGTCAAACGCTTCCTGTGTGTCCCAAATCCATCACACACTTTGTGGATGTGGCTTTTTCCCTTAGCACCAAAACCAGTGGCACAGTGCAGTGGGCATGAAGCAAGACCCCCAAAGTGCCCCCAGCTTCCACAGCCATCCCTGCAGGATGTGGCCATGCCAGGTCAGGTTTCCTATCCCGCAATCTGCACCACCTTTGGGAAGTAGAGAGGGAAAGGCAGGATGCAGCCAGGGAACTCAGCTTGCATCCAAAGCTTGCAGGTCAGCCCCCTTCAGAGGGTCACATCTGACACCACTTGTCTTTCATGGGGGCAGTGGCAGGAGGAGCCTGGGGATGCCTTTGCAGTGAGTTCTTCCCAGGGCATTGCAGCTCCCGCTGTGCAGCCAGAGCCAGAGCCAGGCAACAGCTTGGCAAAGTGAAAACTCCATCCAGGCAGTGAGGGAGCCTCGTGTGATGTGCAGGATGACTCAGACCTTCCCCCACTCTGCTGTAGCATGGCCCAAACGCCAGGCAGGGACCTGTGCCAGCAGCTGCCTGGTGGCCACCTGCCCACAGGCTCTGCTCTCGAGGATGATGGCCCCCAAGTGCCCACAGCTCCTGCCCCTCTGCCCCACATGGCCCTGGCTCACAGCAGAATAACATCCTCTGCCCATGGCACCTGGCTGTCAGAGCCACCCCCCTCTGCAGGGGCTTCTGACATGCCAAGAATCAGGTAAGGATGAACTCAGACACCTTCTGGGAACAAATCTCTGCAAAACCTCAGCATGGCCTCAGGGTGAAAAGCATCTGCAAAACCTGGTTTGTGCTGCCTCCTATGGCCACCCAAATAAAACCTCTGTCACGTATTCCCCAAATCTGCTCCCCAAAGAGCCATTCCTACCCCACCACTCCTATACCAAAAGCAAGACCTGACCAAATCCTGCAGACAGGCACGCTCCAGCTCCCCAAAATAACAGCTGAGCTCCAGCTCTTTTACACTCAAAGTTTATGTTACAGAGAAGTTGCCTTTTCCTGATTCTGCCCAGACCATGAGCACCTCAACACCCCCATGCACACACCCCAATGTTGAGGCTGCAGAGCCAGGGAACCCCACCTCCTGCACCAGAGCCTGGGTGAGTTTGGGTTGAGGAACCACGGGGTGAAGGTCTCCCAAACCACACGGAATGGTCCCATTCTGCCACTGGGCATCACAAAGCTGCTTCACAGAACACCCCACCTCCCAAAAAGCTCTCAAATGCCAAACTTTGATGGAAGCACAGGCCAGCTGTCATTTTTTTGTAGTTGGCCTTGGGATTCTGTGTAACAGGGATGTGGGTTGGAGTCTCCCACACAGAGCTGGTTCCAGCCTGACATACCACCACACCCCCCTTGCTCAGAGGCAACAGGAGCTGCAGGGACATCATGGCTCTAATCCCCACTTTCTGATAAGTGCCCTGACAGACAGACAAGTCACTTGACTGCCTTGTGCTTCAGTGAAACCTGTCCAGAAATTGCAAGTGAAAATAATCAGAGCTTTTTCAGGCAAGGAAAGAGAGAAGAGACATCTACACCAGGTTCCTGCTTAAGCTTTCCCAGAGGTGGTGCAATATGAGGAGGAGGAGTCTGTCCCTCAGCCCTCTCCAGCAGAGCTCATGCTGTTCCAGACCAGGCCAGGTTTTCTGCCCAATTCTCTAGCTCAGGCAGAACCCTGGAGCCAGCTGCCTCCTCAGGACAAAGGAGAGAGTTGTTTCATCCCCTGCCTCTCTCAGGCAGCACATCACACTGAGAACCTGCCCTGAGACCCCTCTGGAGGTAGGGTGCCACAGAGCCCCTCCTGCTCCGTGCCTCCCCTCTGCTGCCTATTTATAGGAGAATGGTTCAGGATCATCTTCCCAGCCCAGCAGCTGCTGACATTTGGAGCCTGCCTGATTTGAGGCACCTAGGAACCACGGGGCAGGGTTTGGCATGGCCATGGCTGACCTTTATCCCAGCTCTGCTCCTCAGGGAACAGGAATCTCCCAAGCAGCCCAGTAATTCCTTCCTTCCAAGCCATCCCAATGAGCTTCCTTTCCTGTGCAGGGCAGGAGCTGTGTTTCACGACTGTGTGTGTTTGAATTGCAGCACTCCCCTTCCTCAGGCCTCCCCTGACCTCCCTCCGTTGCTGCTGGACTCATGGATTGCCTCCCTTGTCACAAAGCCCTGCCCTAATCCACAGGTGATGTCCTGAAGTCCCCCCAGGCATCAAATTTCCCATTGGTTTCACAAGAGATTCCTGGGGTGTCTGATCTGAGCAACTTGCTCAAGGTCACTCAGAAGTCACCAGGAGAGCAGGGACCTTCCTCCAGCCAGAACTTTGCAGCCCATCATTTCTTTAAAAGGCAAACCCTGAGGTAGCTTTTTCTCCAACAAAACCAGTGTCAGAATAACAATGGTTATGGGCAGCCTGTCTGCCAAAATCCTCCACCCCTCCTAATTTCTTCCTTCTGTTGTATGAAATGATGGCATGGACCCACCCAGAGCACCTTGCTTTTGTCTCCCCATCATCCCCATCACAGAGGGAGTACAAACCAACTGGAAGAGGAGCAGCCAGAATGGATGGTCTAGGGAACTGTGGTTTTGGCAAGGGAAACCTGGTACTTCTTGAAGAAAATGACACATTTAGGAGTGAGATTCCCAGTGCTGGAAGTGGAGGTTTGGGCACTGCAGGGACACAGAGCATCAATGGGAAAGGGGACCTGAGATCCAGCACGAGGGAGCCCAGCTGCACTGCGGGAAATGCTCCAAGCCCAACCCCAGATTGTGTAATTCCCCTCAGAAAACAATGCCCTAAAAACACAGCCACTGCTCCTGCTGAGAGTGACAATTGCTGCTCTAACGTCACCATGACTTCTGACGAGGCAAAAACCTCAAATCCTGGCCCAGAAGCAAAGGGAGACAGATCATCTGCTGAAGATGCTCATGTTTAGCTGCTGGGGTGCCTGGCCAGGGCACAGCACCCGTGAAGAGTGAGCCCGTTCATCCTGCCCAGGGCCAAGCAGAGCTCCAGGACACATCATCTGTGCTGCCAGCACGGGCCTTTGTCCACAACAGGCATACAAAATGTTTGCAGAGCATGGAGTTCATCTTCAGCCCAGGCCAGGACCCTCAGGCTGAGGGGGAGAAGTGCAAGACAAGGCAGACTTACATTGGGAGAGGGCTCCAGCATGTTGTCTCCGTGCCAGCCCGAGATGGGCACGAAGGGCACTGTGGCCGGGTTGTAGCCGATCTTCTTGATGTAGGCGCTGACCTCCTTGACGATCTCATCGTAGCGTTTCTCGCTGTAGGGGGGCTCTGTGGAATCCATCTTGTTGATGCCCACGATGAGCTGCTTCACCCCCAGGGTGTAAGCCAGCAGGGCGTGCTCACGGGTCTGCCCGTTCTTGGAGATGCCGGCTTCAAATTCACCCACGCCGGCAGCGACGATCAGGACAGCACAGTCAGCCTGGGGGAGAGAGAAAATGAGTTCTGCTCTGGTGACACCCCTGAGGGCTTTGAGGGACTCACAGATGACTCCCTGCCAGGGGCTACCGATAATCCTGCTGATCTATCTCAAAACTGACCCAGCTGTGCTATTTCAGACTTGCCAACCCCACATGGTTCTGCACTGTGGGTAGGAAACCAGTGTGGATCCCTCCTGGATGCAGGACTCTGACCAGGACCTCATCTTGATCATCTACAGACAAGGTTTTATTAAAACCCTACTGAAGTCTTGTAAAAAAACCTCCCTGGGTGATGAATGTGACTCTAGCCATGGTAACTGTTCCCCTGATTACTTTTGTACCAAAACTCACAGCAAAAGCTGCCTGGGTTTGGCATAAAGCCATGCCCAACCCAGCTGGTACCTCAGTGGAAATCTCACTGGGCATGTAGTGGATCATCAGTCACAGGGAGATGCAGGAATGTCCCATGATGCAATGAGGGCAAAGCACCCTACTCAGGAAGGGTAGGCAATTGGGTTTGTCAATATAATGTGGGACAAAGACAGCTGTTCTGAGGCAAAAGAAGGTGAAAAGACCTGTGGAGCCTCCTTTATCCAGTAAAACCTAGTGAATTGTTGGAAGTTTCTTGTCTATCTCATTTGGCTGAGGCTAAAATAGTGTGGAGGTGCCCTCACACAAAGGCCTTGCAGCATCCCAGCTCCCAGGCAGGCCACATTCATCCCACCTTCTCATGTGGGTGGAAATGGGGTGGAGAAACCACCTCTTTGTGCCCAAAGACACCCTTTCCCCCAGACACCCAGGGAGGTGCAGAACCCCTGGTGCCACCCAGCATCTTGGGTGTACCCTGCTGAACACTCCTCAATGTCTGCTCTCTCAACTCCTCACCTCCAAAAGGACTCTGACAGCACCTGCATGACCCTGAGCTTGTGCACAAGCCTCAGCCTCCCCTCTGGGCCCCACCTCTCACCTGGGAGGTACCGGTGATCATGTTCTTGATGAAGTCCCTGTGGCCAGGGGCATCAATGATGGTGATGTAGTACTTGGTGGTCTCAAACTTCCACAGCGAGATGTCGATGGTGATGCCACGCTCGCGCTCGGCCTTCAGCTTGTCCAGCACCCAGGCGTATTTGAAGGACCCCTTCCCCATCTGGCCAACACAGAGGCATGGAACAGTGAGAAACCCTAGCCAACAGCACTGGTGATGGCCTCCCACCCTCCAGGGCACTGCAAGCATTTAAAGGTGAAATTCCCTAAATTCAGTAAGAGCTGTGGTCTGCTTACTAAAAAATACAGGTGAAAGGAGATATTGTTCTCAAAATGTTCAACAGGATGCAGGAAAGGCTGGAAGAAGAGCCATGAAGTGAATTTGTGAGTGGGGCTGGGTGGGCAGGATCTGGAGGCAGCAACCCATGAGGTCTCCTCCATGAAATACTGTGGTCCTGCACTGCTGCTGGGAAAACCTGTACAGAAAACATGGAAAGCTGCTTCTTGTCACACCAAATGTCTCTGAGAGGATATTTATATACTTATCCCATTTCCTAATGCTACTGGAGTTATTGAAAAACCTATGTTTATGAGATTTATTTTGGTTTATTTCCCATGGTTTCACAGAGATGCACACACAGGGACGTGGTCTAGTGGTGGCCTTGGCAGTGCTGGTTGGACTGGATGATCTTTTCCAACCTAAATGATTCTCAGATTCTGAGATTTTAATCCATGACTCAGACCTGTGAGGCAGCTGGTTAGTGGGAAAGGGCATTGCTACATGAGTGAGCCCAAAACTGGCAGGGGAGGAATGGGTTAAAAGAAAATGAAATGAAATATGGTTGCTATGAGCAGAATAGAAACGTGATTGATTTTTGCCACAGAGTGTGCAAATTCACAGGAAAAGCTACTGTGAGCTGCAGCCAGACCAACTGTCGTTGCCAAATGGCCAAAATCTCAGCCAACGTTGTAATGCAGGAAATCACGCTGGGGGAGATTAGCTCCAGTAAATCTTTCTGCCTCTGATAAAGCACATTCTTGGTAAAACCACCGTGGCACTCCCCAAGGGCCTTCTCCTTTGGGTTGGAGCCCCTTGACGTCGCTGCACCAGGGAGAGCTGGATTTCCCTCCAGTGGAGGCCATGCTCCCAGCCTGAGCTGGGATCCTGCCAAGGTGGGATGGGGCAGGACAAGCCCACCCTTGCTGACCAAGCTGTGTGCTGGGACAGGCAGGGGAGCCTGGCCACAGCAAGGGGTTAAAATGGGCTGCAGCCACCAGCTCTTGGCCTCAGACACAAGGAGGGTTTAAGGTAGATAAAGGAATTTAGGTCATTTGCAGATGATTTAATGGTCTCCTTTTCTATGCAAGGTGAGAGCTGTGATACCCTGCTCCCATCCATCCATCCATCCATCCATCCATCCATCCATCCATCCATCCATCCATCCATCCATCCATCCATCCATCCATCCA
>VZUI01032576.1:0-12088 GCA_013401135.1 Cettia cetti
GCGGCCCCCGACCGCCGCGGGAGCCCCTTCCGTCCCCACCTGCGGCGCGGGCTCCGCGGGCCGGGCCGGGCACGGCACAGGGGCAGAACCGGAGGCTCCTGGAGCGACGCAGCTGCCGGCGCTGAGCCCCGGATCGGGCGTGTGCGCAGCCGCGGGGCGGAGCCGGGTCCAGCCCCCCGGCCGCGGGCGGAGCCGGCCGCGCGTTGTTCCTCTGTCCAGACCCCAGGTGGGACAAGGTTCGGAAACGGCGCATAAATCGCCGTCCCGAGGGCTGCGGGGCGATCCCGTGTCCGGCAGTGGAATGGAGGGTAGAGGAAAGGGGAATAGGGCGATCGCGCAGCCCCGCTTTGCGGCAGTGGGTCTAAAGGGGGCAGAGCTCCATCCGGGGTTTCCCGTCAGCCGTGGTTCAGAATCCTAGTAACACAATCTTCTGGGTTGGAAAAGACCTCTGAGATCGTCGAATCCAGCCTATGACCGAACCAGCATGTCAGCTAAACCACGGCGCCAAGGGCCACGTCCAGTCTTTCCTTAAACACCTGCAGGGACAGTGACTCCATTACCTCCCAGGCAGTCCATTCCAAAATCTAATCGCCTGTTCTGTGAAGAAATTCCTCTTTATGTCCAACCTAACCCCCTCCGCTGCAGGTTAAACCCAGGTCCTCTCGTTCTATTGCTACTCTGCTGTGCTGCCCGCAGCTATGAGCGGCCCCCTCCTTCTGTCCTCAACTTCGCGGTGCCTTGTGAGGCACCATCCCTGTTTTCTGTGCCCTCCTTGGTAGCTCTGGTGGAAGTTCCTTGCCCCCTTGTGCTCCGGGAGAAAGGAGACCCTCATGAGAGCCAAGCGGTGGCAGAGCAGCAAAAAGAGGTGCCAGAAACGAGTGCAGTGCGTTTTCATCACTTGCGGCACATTATACAATGTTGCTTGTACAGCAGATGTTTATCCAGGGCATGAGCACGATTTGCCAGAGCAAGAATTAAGTGCAATGGAAGTGAATAAGTTGTGATGGCTTCTCTTCATGAGTCTGCCTCTTGTTCACGAAAAACGTTACCCACTGTCTTTGGAAATGCGCGAGATGACTCTGTGGGAATGTATGGGGGATGAGATCTGTGCAGGTGGGGACACAGCTCAGAAGGAAAGCAGGAAAAAGTTCTGCCTGGTTTGGGAACCTCGACCCAGCTGCAGGAATGAATCAGGCTGGGGTTAATTCCGTGATTCACACCATGTATTGCAGTGCAAGGACAAACACAGAGTCAGGGTTCAAGGGAGAAACTGAGGAAGGGAGGTTCTTATGACTACTTGGGGTGATCACGAGGCTGGGGCAGGGTGCCAAGCTGCTCCAGAGGCTGGGAGGAGACAGGCTGCCTCCAGCAGCCACCCAGACAGGTGCAGCTCTGAGGCCATATGCAGTAGAGCCAGGCCTGCAGTGTGCATAGCACCTGGTAGTGGGACCAGCATATGATCAGCACACAAAAGAGCTTTTTCCCAACCAAGCATGTACCTGGAGAAAAAATATCTTCATTTATCTTTAACCAGGCCAATGCCAGCCCATTTATTCTCTTTATCCTTGGAACTTCTTGGTGTTTTCTGGGAGTTTAAGAAGTCTTGGCTTGCAGTAGTCTCTAGCTTTCATTATCCAGTTCAAGTAATGGTGAGTCCTGCATTGCAGCTGGCTTGACTCTACTTATCTAGCCAGGCATGATCAAGCTCCTGGCAGTATTGGCAAAAAGCTGGCATGCTCTATATCCTTCTGGTAGATCTCCACCTGAATCTTTGGCCTGTGGTTCAAGGTTCCTGAGGTACCCGTATAAAACTCTCTGTACAGCAAGATTGACCATGGTATTTTGTGTATTCTTAACTACAAAACGGTATGTGTCAGATACCTTGAACAGGTGCCTGGCGTGCTCAGGATCAGTATGGAGTTTGTATCTCCCTTTGAAACATCAGCAAATCCCAAATTTGCAAGGCTCAGGTCTAACTAGTAATTTCACTGTCTATGATTTTGAGTCTTACTCATAGCTTTCAGGTGTACAAACAGAAAGTAAGAACATCAAGTCTTTGCCTTTTGCATTGCTTTAAATAATAGTGGCAGCCAGTCACACTGACCTGAATCATTACACAACAGGGAATGTGCCAGAAAAGGTTGAGAAAAAGGGTTTTTGGAGTAGCTTTGGGAGATCCCAATGAGTTCTGGCAGTTAAATTCTCTTAATACTTTTTTTTTTCAAGAGAACTATTACTAGTACATTGTAATTAGCGTGGAGATTTTTATCAAATCAGAATTTTACACTTTAAACTACAGCAGGTTTTATCCAATACTTCCGGCCCTCAAACTATTTTATAATGCCCCATGCAGGCAAGAATATTATAAGAGTGCTGGACAAAGTTTTTTCCTCTGCCATGATAGAAGCAACAGTTGAAATCAGTAACGGCTTTAGAGATAGTTCTCCATTACTGTAGTAAATAGACATGTTTCTGGTTAAAGACTTACTACTCAGCAGAGCCCTTCCTCCATAGCTTTACACAAACAGAATTGTTTGGGCTTTTTATCTCTTTACAGCTGTCATGATGAAAGGGAACATATCTCTGACTGTTTGCTTTTTCACTTTGAAAGTACATGTTAAAGATAGCATTGTAGAAAGAGAAATGGAAACACTATAAAGCTCAAGCTCAGCCATAAATCCTCAAGGTCACCTTAAATATAATTTATTTGGTATAAGCTAAAGTGATTCAAGGAAAAAAGAATAAGCAATAATATAAAGTGTCACACCAACTGTATAGTATTGGAAAAAAAAGAAAAATATGTGGTAAGAAGACATAAAACTTAGAAGCAATGCTTAAATATGTACTTTAAATGTTACTGAAATGAGACACTGAGGTTGAGATAACCAAGACAGGGTTCCTGTGATTATGAAAGGGTATTTTGCAGTAAAAAGGTGCAGAATGCACAACATCCAATATTGCATGAACTGAATAGATTATGTCTAGGTGAGGACTGCATGCTTAAACAGAGACACAGAAATTAATCAGTTCAGAAATACATGGTAGAAGAGTGGCATGCAATGCTAGTGCTAGTAGGAGGGATATGAAACAAATACTCATATGGCAGAAGGAGAGAAGCTGAAATCATCACCTTTGGACTGAGTTATGGGACAGCTGCAAGTAATATGAGCTCTTAGTTCTCATAGATCACTAAAGGAGTGCAGTTTATACTTCTGATAGTACATCAGTAAAGAAATCCAAGCAATGAATCAGCTTTCAAGTTGAGTTTTGTGGCTGGGATATGATAAGTGAGTCAAGGCCTTGAAAGGTCTGGAGTTAGCAATCCATAAAGGAGCTGATTGCACCAGTGTGCAGCCTCCCAGGTCCTGTGAGCAAGAGACTTAGACCCTTGAAGCACCAGTGAAGAATTGTATTTACTTCTTATTTTCTCCTAAGATGAATAGCAATCCAGTAACGTTGGTTAGTGGTTATTATTCAGTTCAGGCTGTCCACATTTATTTCATCCTTTAGGAATATAAGATGCTAATTCTGTGAATATTGAGGGTAAGGAAGCCTGGTTTTCTGCAGGGTTTCTTCTTCTAAATAATAGTTGGCTATTATTTACCTGAATTATATTTTCTGTTATGACTGCATATACCTAACCTCTTCTAGTGCAGAGCATTTTGACAGCAACAAGCAGGCTGCCATGCTCAGAAGTGGAAATTTGTAGAAATTTGCTGACTGGATAGGAAGTTATTTAATGTTGGCTCCTAAATGTTCAGTTCCATGTGTCTCCTGCCTGGTTATCTATTTCTATGAAATTTCTGTGAACGATATTATCTCTCAAACTCCACTGAAGCTGGATAATGCTTTTAAGGTTATTGGAACTTGAGAGAGACAGAGATTGCATAAACCCTGTTTTCATATAGCCTACCAGGCTATAATTGTATGGCATCCTATCTGAAAGCTGAGCTGGGAACAGAACCCTTTTTTATCTGCAAGCAATCTCCAAGTATAGAAAAACAAACAAAAAACAACAAAACAAACAAACAAAAGAATGTGTAAACTGTAATCCCCATCTCATCTAAAGTATAAAGAATGGGGGATTGTGTCCATTTGTCTGTTGCTGGTGGTAAAGAAGATACTTAAGATTTCCTGTAATTACTTTAAGTTCATCATTACTTCACTGGGGATTTTGTATATAAGGGAAAGCAAGCTTTGCAGAACCATTACAGTTGTTTGTGTGGATTGGGTTTCTCCTCCGCCTTAAGTAGTCCAGGGAATAGTTATGTTGCCATATTGTAAAGACTTTTTTTCTAAATTTCTCTCTAGTTTATGAGGATACCAGAAAGAAAATGTTTGTTTCTTGTACCACAGTTTTCTTATCATGAAACTTTGGAAAAGAGATACAAGTTAACCAGACAAAAGTAAGAAACCTAATTTTTCGTGATTTTACCCTTTTCTCCTTTTTTTTTTTTGCAAGTCAACCTAGTCCCAGGATTCACTAGAGTGACTTAGAAGTGCTTGCAACAATGATTTAATTGCGGTTTTACCAAATACGCTGTTTCATCATTGAAGGGCAGGTAAAGTCACACTCAGGCCAAAACAAAAAAAGAAACCCTAATACTAATGTATATTAAAACTTAAACTAATGTGTATTAAAAACTGATTACGCTGTCTTATTTTGGACCTTTAAAAATTCTGTTTTGAAACATCCCTTCTTTTCCCTCCTGAATTATTAGCTATACTTGAGAATTGCTGCTTTTAATGGTATTCTATGGTAAATATTTTAGACACAATACTTGAATGTAATTTGTCATTGATACTTTCAATTCTGTCTTTTCTGGTGGTGGGGTGGGGGGGCTGAGCACTGAGTTATTTTGCATGAATAAAACATAAGCAGCATTTTATAACTGATGTGTTTCTAATATATTGCACACTACAAGTAGCTGTCATTGTTGCAACACTCCACAGTCTTCTGTTGTGTATACTTTATAGTTGCTCTTTGTTCATCACGTGCACAAGCCTTAAATTCTGCATTAGTTGACAAATGAATGAGATGATTGTATTCTGTAAGAACATGGGTTTTGACCATCCTTCCACAACTCTGATGCTGTATAAGAACTGCATCACACTTGCTGCAATACATGCATCCTATTCCTTCTGGGGAAATGACTCCTGTTTACATATTCTCACCTTTCTTTTTGAAAAATCATTAGCTGAATATTGATGAGGAAAAACTAAAACTGACAGCAATTCACAGATCTAGACAAAGAATAGATCTTTGGATCGACTGGGTGAATGTCCTAGTGATTATACTTTTAATGCTTTTGAATAGCTTCTTTCAGTACAAGGTTTTTATATATTACATACAGAACCATTTGTCTTTGCCTTAGAGGAGTGGCATTAGGTGGCAAATGTGGCCACCTTCAGCCATGCATAGGGGCATAGAATAATACTATTGTGAGCAGTCCCATTGATCTGAGGCTCATCTAATTTACCTGTGATCTGTGCTGCAGTTTCTGATGGATGAAAGTACAAACAAGGATTTTCTATCTTTATTATTTCTAATGCATGACTTGTCTAGCTTTATTCAAATTGGCTTTCTGCAGAGCTAAGCCTGTTACTGAGAGGCTTTTTAAATGGTATAGCTCCTTAGTGGAAGACTTCAACTCCAACGGGATATTTGGCCTTTAAGCATTCAAAGTTATTTAACTCTAAAAAGAGTATGTTTTTAACACATATTTGTGAAAAACGGGATATATATGAGCTGCATAAACCTCTGAGAAGATCTAGTTTCATGTATTTGGAAAGTTGTGTGGGTGATGATGACTGTCTCTCACTTCGCTAACAACAAAATCTGTATGCCACAATAAATAACTAGATTTTGCTATTTTTTCTTTATTTTTATTTAAGTTGATCAGCACCAAGAAAATCCACTTTTACTTTAAAAGTTCCCATATTGTTCTTCTAAAACATCTTGGGAGAAATCTGTTATTGATTTCTCCATCTTTCATTTAGGATTCTCCCACTTGGTGTAAGACTCAAGAGTCAATCTGTGCAACCTTCTGCACAGTTTATTCCATTAGTTATATAAAGATATTGATTATTGCATCAGCCTTACAGATACATGAAATACTTTTCTGAGCCACAAAATATAAGTAATGGTACCTGTAACAGATAAGTAAGAGATAACAGAAGGTGCAGCATCAGGAGCAAAAATGTGAACAGATAACATTGAGGAAAATATTTCACATACAGCCTAAAGCCTGTTCCTGGCATTTTAGCTTAAGTGTTCTTTATTGTATGCATTGCAGCAGTAAATATCGTGTTTATCAGTAGCATATGTCGAGATATCTTTGATAGCCTGCCTATTGTAGCAAAATGATAGACTGTTTGGTCAACTGTTAAAATCACATTGTGTTAGCCTGCCAGCTAACCGACCTGCAAACACATGGGTATTTTTGGGGGTGCTGTTCAAAACACTACCAGTGTGATGGCTTTGTCATTGTGGTCATGTCTAGCCCCACACAGCCTCTTCTGCAAGTTTGCCAGGTGAAGATGGTAGAAGATGCAAGTTTTTATTTCTTGGAAAATAGATAGAGGCTACCAGTTCACAGAGGTTTACTTATGTTTCCAGAGGTTTAGCTTTTCAGCAATTACAATTTTTACTTACTGCTGACTGGACCAGAATCAGAAGCTTTGTAAGGGATTTAGAAATTTGTGTCTTAGAAATGGAACACCCTGAATTCCCTTACTTCTTAACAGGGTCTTCCACCTAATGGCAATGGTAATTTTTCATTCTTGCCCTCTCAGGTGATCTTTAACTTTAATACTTCATTTAATAAACAAAAGTTTTATTTTTTTCCTATGTCTGTCTCTTATAGTTTTTATATTAGAAAACTTCTTTTAAATTTTAAAAAACTGCATCATAGTTTGTGAAGGCAAATGAAAATAAATCTCTTTTAAGCAACTGTTCAGCTCAAGTTTATACTCTAAAATTCATTTTATTTCTTTAGAAAAATATTTTGATGATGATTTTTAGTTGGGATATGTACTGTGCCAAAGTGCTATCAGAGACGGTGTTCATGTTTCTGTTCTAATATCCTCTGCAGTATTTTAGTGGAATACATATAGAAGACATGGAACTAGAAATTAATATTTTAACTTATCATGGCCATCAAAATAATTTGTCATGGAAAAGATAATCATATAATTGCATTGTGATTATCTTAATAAGTATAATTTATTATGTCTGATTTCTTGTCCACTTTTGCACTTCTTCAAAATAGTATCCTATTAAAATGTTTTTCATTACTGTCATAAGGACTGCATTGAAATATTTTATTGATAATTTAATCAAGCTATTATTGCATGATATCTTACTGCAAAAGTAGTTCAGCCTGTGTGGTAGGTTGACTCTGGCTGCGTGCCAGGTACCCACCAAAGCCATTCTATCAGTACCCTCCACAACTGGACAGGGGAGTGAAAATACAGCAAAAGGTTCATGAGTTGAGATAAAGAGAGGGAGAGTTTTCTCACCTATTGCTTTCACAGGTGAAACAAACTGAACTTGGGAATGTTAATTGAATTTGTTGCAAACAAAATGAGAGCATGATAATGAGAAATAAAATAAATTTCAAAAACACTTTTCCCCCCACCTCTCCCTCCTTCCCAGCTCTGCCTCCTCTCAAGCTTCACCTCCAACCCCCCAGCAGTAAGAAGGAAACAAAGAATGAGGCTTATAGTCAGTGCATCACATGTTCCTGCCACTGCTCAGGGGGAGGGGTCCTTCCTCTACTCCACTATGGAGACTGTCCTCCATGAACTTCTCCAGTGTGAGTCCATCCCGTGTGGGTCATTATTCCATGGGGTGCCCTCTTCAGGCACAGTCTGCTCCAGGATGGGTCCCTCACAGAGTCACACGTCCCACCAGGAAACCTGCTCCAGTATGGGCTCCTCTCCACAGGTCTGCAGATCCCTCCAAGGAGCCTGTTCCAGCATGGGTCTCCCATGGGCTGGCCTCTCAGGCATCCACCTGCTCCAGCGTGGAGCTCCTCCACAGCCTGCAGTGGATCTCTGCATCCCCATGGTCCTTTGTGGGCTGCAAGGGCACAGCTGCCTCACTGTGGGCTGCACCATGGACTGCAGGGGAATCTCAGCTCTGGCACCTGGAGCACCTCCTGCCATTCCTTCTCCACTGGTCTTGGTGTCTGCAGAGCTGTCCCTCTCACATATTTTCACTCCTCTCTTTCCTGGTGGCAATTTCATCTGCACAATATTTTTTTATTTCTTGTCACAGAAACAATACTGTCATTTCTGATTGGTTTGGCCTTGTCCAACAGCAGGTTGTACTGGAGCTGCCTGACACCGACTCTGGCAAACATGGGGAAAACTTTGTCAGCTTCTCATGGAAGCCACCCCTGTAGCCTCCCCCACTAACAAAAACCTTGCCACACTAACCCAATACAGCCTAGATGGACTTTTTACAAAGTGTATGTTCCTACAGAATAGTGTCTTTAGTCAGAACACAAAGACAATGTATTCTTTCCTGTAATACCCAACTTAATTTATTTTTGAATGAAGCAGAGAATTCCATTCCAACAAAGAGGAATGCCATTTCTAAACATGATAATACCATATAATAACACATAAAACTATCCTTTTTTTTTTTTTTTTTTTTTTTTTTTTTTTTTTTTTGTAATAGAGGAGAGAGCTTTAGTTGTTGAATGGCACAAGGGAGATTTGAAGAATACAGACTTTAGTTTTTTAAAGATTAAACTTTTCTCTTTTTTTTTCCCAGTGAATCACGCTTATTTCAATATGTTCATAGTGCTCACAGATCTCTGATTCTAGATAGAGGGTTATTAATTCATAATTGATTGCTTCTCTGTTGCTGTGGCTTTAGATTTCAAAAATTAACCTCTACATTTTCCTTCCTTTTTTGAGTCGTGGATATCACAAATAATATCAATTTGTTGCTAAATAGATTAGAGAATTTCCATTTTATCTTGCAGCTATGAGCCTCACAGAGCTTTGATTCACCTGAAGTGTTGTCTTAGCAAAGGATCCGGGATTATAAACCTGAAGTCAAAGTTTTGGCAACTCAGATAAAACAACAATCATTCAGAATAAGTAGATTTAACTGTGCACTTCATTTCTAGATGTTTAGTATGTTGTGTGTCCTGTAATATTTTAACAGCTAGTTTCCCATGTGTATACATGTCCTAAATAGGGTCGCCATAAGTGGGAAATAATCTAAAATAATCAGAAATCATTTTATGCCAGTTGTGAATGGAAAAACAGCTGTATAATGTTTGTATGAAGTTTGAGGAAGGTTTTAGTAGTGGTAAAAATACCCCTTTGGCTAATCACAAGCAATTCAATTAATAGTTAACTTGTTTGAAATTAGAACTAGGGTTTTAATTCAGGTAGCCTGAACATTCACAGAAAAATGTGCATTTATGCTTGTGCATAAGGTAAACAGCAGAGTGGATGACATGAATTGGCCTAAATTATATCATGAGAAAATAAAACTTAGAGGTGAACATGTTTAAAGCCATATATAATTACTGATCAGGTTGTTTAGAAAATGGGGGGAAAACAAAATGCTTGAAGGACAGATTTTATGAATTGAGCTCACAGTTCACAGCTTATTTTGGAAGTGTGAAGATTTCACTGATATAACACAGTCACTGAAATCTGTGTTTCTGAGAATGTTTATGTGCAAAGCAGAGTGTTTGGACACTTCTGTTAGCAAGCATGAAGAGCAAGAAGATTTTATCTCTCAATTTAAATTAAACATATGGAAAAAGTTGGCTAACATTTTTCCAGTCTGCTGATTTGATTTTCTTTCCTGTAATTTTATGCTCTGTGAGAATAATATACTTCAGGGAGGACACGCCACTATGAGGATAGGTAGACTCTGGTGGACAAAGATATCTAACTAACAACTAGACACCTTAAAAAACAAGGATAAGAAGCAAGAGGAGCTAGACACCTTAAAAAACAAGGATAAGAAGCAATAAACACTGGTACAGCAACACTGAGGAAGAGGAGATAGCAAGACAATAAGAAATACAGGGATCCCTTGGACACTGACTGACGGCCACTGAAGGAACCTCTGAAGCATGGCCTTGAAGAGGTTCAACCAGATATTTATTGCTGAAAGAACAAAGAAAGCAAGAAACAAGATTATCATAGAGCTCATGGGGAGGTGCAAGCTTCTAATGGAACATTTGAAGGGACTTCAGAAGTTCTGTAAAACTTACTGAGGTGGATTGAGGGAATGAACAAAATTTATTAAATCACATATAGAAAAAGGGCCAAATGCAGGGAAAGGAGGAGATGGTAAAGAACCAGAGAGGAATGAGTGAAAAAAAGGAGAATAAAATGCATTGGTCATGAGTGAAACAAGCTGCTGGCCAATACAGTTCCCTGGCTAAACCTTTGGGCTTGATTACCTCAGTGTAGCTTATCATGCGGTTAAACTGTTGTTCCCATGTGGATGTGTCTGATCAACAGTGAGCTTTACAACAGACCAGCTTGTGGCATCCAGGGTGCTGACACATGTACACTGAAGCCACAGGTTAAAGGGGCCCATAGTTTGAGGGGACAAAGACTGGAGAGATGGGTCAGCTGCAGAGGGGTCCATTTGTGCATGTGTCTCTGAACAGCACAGCTGGAGTAGCTGGTGAGTTGAGTCAGAAGACTGTGAGCTTGGCACTGGGGGGGCTGGGGGTCTGATAGTTGGTGACTGAAGGGACCATAGACCTGGACCAGCTCGCAGCAAGCCTCGTGTGTCCATGTAGCAGGTATTGGGCCTGGTTAGCTGGCAAGTAGGGCACGATCAGGCCACCAGTTTTGTTCATGTTCATGTTAGTGCTTTTGGTGTAAACCTGTGGGTGTGCAGGGGCCAATGAAGCCACTGCTGTTTCCTTGGGCTGTTCTGTGCTGCCAGATATATGTCTATGCACATTTGGCATACCTGCCTAGCCGACCTTCTGGACCAGGAAAAGGCCACAGCAGCATAGTCAGCAGCAGGAAAAAGCCTTGGGGTCTTACAGCCCACCACACTTACCTTACCTTACCTTACCTTACCTTGCCTTGCCTTACCTTACCTTACCTTACCTTACCTTACCTTACCTTACCTTACCTTACCTTACCTTGCCTTGCCTTGCCTTGCCTTGCCTTGCCTTGCCTTGCCTTGCCTTGCCTTGCCTTGCCTTGCCTTGCCTTGCCTTACCTTACCTTACCTTACCTTACCTTACCTGCCAGCTCCATGTCCTTATATCTCTGAAACTACATCATGTCTTGGCTGTGTGCAAACATAAGAGCTGCATGTTGGCAGATGCACATCTCTATATGAAGAAGTTAGTATGACAGTAATTTGTGGCCTTGCTTTTTAGCTCATTCTCAGAGGTGGTGATAATGATTTTATAAACACACATATGCCCCAAAATTTGAAAACTTTCTGGAGATAACTGAAGCTAATGTGCAAGTGCAGCAGAGAAGTCTGAAATGTCTGTCTGAAATGTAGGTGTGTTTATAGGAGCCCTATTTATATATTACAATAGCACATTGATTTAACGTCCTATTTCAAGTCCACCTTGTGGATCTCTGGGAATGACATAGCTTCTGCCATCAATATGATCAGACTGAAAAGTTGTTTTTCTCTCTTCATTTTTATTCCCAAATGTACACTTTTGACACTTGATTTGTGACAGCTGACACCTCAAAGCTTATATATGGCTCAAGAGTTAAGCAGTGCAGGGCCAGACAGAATGAGCTAGCTAAAATCTCTCCAACATACAATACTCTATGACATGGAGTGTGAAAATTATCAGCTTGTGAATAGTGTCATATAGAAAAAATACTAAAATTAGGTAAAAAAATTACTTGAGTTTTGACTTAGAGAATGTTACACTTTTAAACTGCCTGGTATATATTTTTCATACCCTTCTCTTTCTTTTCAAGGATATAGTAATAAAAATTTTAGTTTTGTATTTCAAATCCACTCACATGTCCCTGTTGATGAAGGGAAGGGAAGGGAAGGGAAGGGAAGGGAAGGGAAGGGAAGGGAAGGGAAGGGAAGGGAAGGGAAGGGAAG
>VZUI01032589.1:0-19277 GCA_013401135.1 Cettia cetti
CTTCCCTTCCCTTCCCTTCCCTTCCCTTCCCTTCCCTTCCCTTCCCTTCCCTTCCCTTCCCTTCCCTTCCCTTGTAAAAATATGCTGCAAAGAAGGAATAAACTGTTTTTCATGAGAGTCTAGAAGAGGTCACAGGCTAAATTGCAGCAAGGGAGAATGAGCCTATGTGGTACAAAAAGTTTCCTACAGCAAATCCTACACATGACAGTAGCTGCCCCAGCCAATTTCTGGAAGCACCAGCAGCAAGGGCTCCAGGGGAAGAGAGACAAATGCCCACAGTCACTCACTGGCCAGCATGAGCCACCCTAGGTGACCTCTCCAGGCCCAGGCATGGGGGCTGCCTCTGCCTGATGGTGCAGGGTCATCCCCTCACCTCACAGTGGTTGAGCTCCATCATTAGCAGCTGGATTTGGAATGTGCCAGCTCTGCAATGCCAGATGCAAAGGAGAAGCTTCTGAAGGGCACCAGACAAACACAGCTAAAGGCTCCCTCTGTTACCTGGCATGCACTCCAAGCCGTTAGTCTCGCTGGACCACACTGAGTTAGGGCCTCCTTGGCAATTGCATTTGCAAGCCTTGCTGTGCCACAGCTCCAGTCTCTCATCCTAAAGGAAAGGTAAACAATGAAAGATCAACAATGGTGTCACGAGGCCAAATCTGAATTCTGAACCTTAGACAAATGCTTGTGTCTGGACTGCAGCACCTTGCCTGAAACCCTTTCCTGTTGCCAGCTCAGCATGAAGCACAGAACGACTTGGATCCCCTTGGATTCAGAGGTCAGAGCATATGCCTGAGCTTGAAGGCCCAGGTGCCATCCCTCCTTCTGCCCCAAGGCACCAGGGCTGGAAAGTGTCAGACCCCCAGCATTCACCTGGCAGCTGAACTATCCAGAGAGACTTACCTCTCCTGGGGAGAGGGCCATCACAGCTGGGCAGTGGGCATGGAGGGAAGAAGAGAGAGAGAGAGATCAGAAACAAAGATGCTGTAGGCAAACATCAGGAAATACAATCAACATTTACTTTTGAGATAGAGACAAATAAATAGAGGGAGGACTGGTGAATCTACCACATTTCCCCAAGCTGATTGCCAGGAGAAGGCAAGAGAACATGGGCAGGAGCAGGGCATTGCATGTGCTCATGTCTGTGCTACTCCTCCATTGGGTTTTCCTTCAGATGCCTTTGGCATCTCCTCTTCCTGATCAGATACACCTGAATCACCCTGAGGCAAAACACGTGCTGGACCCCACAGTTTCTGCTTTACAGCTAATTTTGCCCATATCCATTTTTCTGTCTTTCTGCTCCACACCTTTCCTGTAACATTTTCCCCTTAAAATGTTTAAGCTCATGAACTTCAAGGGTGAAATCCTAGCCTGGTGCCACTGCAGATCCCAAGCGTCTTTGGAGGAGATAGGGTACCTCAGAAGGTGCTTGGCCTGAGATCACCCCCTCTGGATGTGATGAAGAAAAAAAGAAATATAAATAGGCCTTCCTAATCCTTATTACAGACAAGACTCGCTTTTCCCCTTTCTTAGGGAAAACCAGTAATTGTGGCTGTGGAGGAAGAGATGCTATTTTTGTAACATCTGACCTGTTTTATCTCCTGCCTCTTACTGAGCAATGGCTTTTTAATGAAGCTTTTTTCCTGCTGAAAAGGCTCTTCTTGCTTCACAGTGAAGTCCAAAGCAGAGTATATTAATAGCTTTTAGACTTGTAGAATATTTCCCAAACAGCTATGAAAATAAAATAATAAAAAAGTAATCCCATGACTGCTGATAACTCATCAACACAAGTCAAATGTCAAACATCAGGTTTTCAAATATGTAGAGAATCTAGAAGCCAGTAAGGAAAAAGTGATTGAGCAGGTAAAAGCTTGCATACAGGAGTCATGAGAAACCTGCCATCCTCAGAGGTTCTATGAATACAAAAAGACGATTTTTTCACCAAATGGATTAGACTCTGAATTATTCACTGAAATCTAGTTATGATTTATTCATTCATACACTGTCACATTGCTGAGCCTAGGAAGCTCCAGCTAATGCTGGGAATTTACATCTTACGTTACTATAGCAAGTTTCATCTCAAAAGACACACAAACACTGAGCAATTATAATCAGCTGAAATATAAACTATAAAGCTCTGTTTATTACTGAAATGCAACTGCTACTTGGGTGTGAAAATGAGTATAAATATATCAAGAGTCTAAAAGAAAGCAATTTTTTTTTTTTTTAATTCCTTTCTCTAACACAGGGATGGTCTCCTATACTTTGTTGTCCCAGAGTAGCATTTCTGACATCAGGAATTTACCACATTAACCCATGGCATTGGTCCTGGCAGAAGAAGTAAACCCCAGTCCACAATAAAAAGTTGTGGCTTGTAGTCAGGCCCAAGAGGGAGGCCGGGGTCCCCCAGAGCCCAGCATGCTCAGGAGGAAGACATGCTTATACATCTCCAGACCTCTTGGAAAGCGTAGGCTGGGGGCCCCACACAGCACTGCACCACACCTTTCCCAGCACAAATGTTACCAAGGCAAGCCCTGGGGCTTCACTGTGCATCAGAAAACCAAGGCAGAGGGGCAAACCCAAAGCCACTCCTGTGCTGTACCACACGGGGCAAAGAGCTTTGACTTAAACCTGTGTGAAGGTAATTAAAGTTAATGCTGTCTGTCAATACAAGAGAAACCAGGATTTTATCACTTACCAAAACTGGACCATGTTCACCAATAAAAGTAATGCAGTGCCTGCCTCTCCTACCTGCCCTGTGCTGTTTGATGCCAGTGCTGGAGAGGCATTGGTACCTGGGGCATGACATCCAGGCTGGCAGCTCTCTCTCTCCTGCCCCCCTGGCCCACAGAGTGGTGTCCTTTCCCAGTAGGACAAGTGCCCTGCTCCAGGAGCACCAGCTGCAAGGGCTTCCTTACCCTGACATCTGGGATGTCTCCCCAGCCATCACAGCCTGCTGTGTGTTCCCACTGCCCAGCAATCCCTGGCTCACAGGGCTGCAGGACTGGTTCCTTCCATCTGCTTAACCATTTTATTTTCATCTTTAGAAGACTTATTTTTGTGGAGAAGACATTTTGGGGGATTTTGGGTATTTCTTATGGTGGTTTAATGTACTTTAGCATGGAAAAGGGGTTGGAAAAGGGGTTGGATCATCGAGTCCAGCCATTAACCTAAGGAAGTTATGTTGCATGACTGTAGTGTGGTGAGGCCTGTTCTTGAGCACTGCGTGCCTGGGGTGGGGAAAGGGGATGTGAGTTACCAGGATGGTGTAGGATATTGTTTTCAATTCATGCGACCATGCTGGGTCCTTCAATAGGCGTCCTGAGTCCCTCCCTTTGAAAGCCAAGATCAAAATTTAATACGCCATTGACACATGCAGCTGGAAACTCAACAGCTGTGAGTGAAACAACAGGCAAAAAAGGATTAGATTTCAGGGGGTGGGTGTATAGTAGCATCAATTCAACCACCAGGAATAAATCCTCTTCCCCAGGTGACCCAGCATTTTGTGGGTTGCGGCACTCAGCCAATGGTGCCTGCTCCTGAGCTACAAGAGTGGCTTTGAGGACTTTTAGCCTCAACTGCCAGGGGAAACCACTGCAAATCAAGACAGGGTGTGAATTTCAAGCACAACCCCCCTTTTTTCAATGCAATGTTTTATTGGGTCAGTCCCACATCACACAGTGGTGCAAAGGCCCGGGCACAGGTGCTGGCATGCTGCCCCTCTGGCTGTCTCAGCTGGGCTGGGCACCTCCACTCCTCACTGCGTAACTTGCTGATTTAAACACCTCAAACAGGAGTTCAGCTTCCCCTTTTTCAGCTAGGAGAGCTGAACTGCTAAGGGCACACCCCCACAAGGGGCTCAGCCATCCAACCAGGGTGTACAGGGGAGCAGCAGGCTTGGCATGGGGTAAGCACAGCAGTGGGTTGCCAAATGCCCTGCCTGGGCAGTGCAGCCTGATAACCCCTGGCCTTGGGAGAGGAAAGCAAACGAAAGATGTCCTTGCCTGCAGTTGGCCACAAAACAGAGTAATTGATATATTGGTGTGTTTACAGCTGTGACAGGCCCTGTCCTACAAAGGAAATGAAGAGGAAAGCTGTCTGCCAATAGTCTAAAAATGTGATGGGCAGCATGCTTTTATAGTGACCATGTTTGCCTCCAAGGAAGGTTACAAAGATAATTGGTGATTGTAGGTCAGACAGAACGAATTGCTGCAATTCAAAGGAGAGTCATAAGGCCTGCACGGCCGCCAGGGGCTGTTGTTTTAAAAGCACAGGACTGACAAAAACCCCAAAACATTAAAAAGGAAAGAGTTCTATTTACAGTCCCCTCAGGACCTTCAGCAAATCATCAGTTCAGTGAAATAAATTACTATCTGTGTTTATGGGAGGCAGGAGATAAGGCATGTGCCTTTCCTGTCCCTCTATTCCCCCTGCAGTGTGGGGTGTCCAGAGCACTGCCATGCACAACTGCTATCCCATAGTACAGGATTTAGGGAATAGGGCTTGGGACAAGATCCAGGGGACGATTTTGTGCCAGGAACCTGTGCCGGTGAGGCTGGGCTGGAGCCCAGGTCCAGAGATGTCTCCACTTGGCACTTGCTGCTGAGCAGGATGAAGGGGAATGATACTCCAGGAACTGGTCCAGCTTTGGGGCAGAAAGAAAAGAGCTGGCAGAGGTAACCCTGGGGTGCCAGGATGGGGTTTCCTGAGGTGGAAGTTGGATAAAGCAGCAGCCACAGCTTAGGGCTACTTGGGAAAAGTGGCAATCAACAGCAAGGAAACTCAGCTGCTGGCATTTTAATGACAGGAACAGGTAGCTGTGTTCCTCAGAAAAACTGTAATCATTAGGAATGTAGTTAAACAAGAGAAAGAAAGGAGGAAGATGTGTGGGCAGAAGTAACACTGCCAAAGGCTCTGTTCAATACATAACCCTGAGGAATCATATTCACTATCCTGACCATAAAGTCACAGCAGCAAGTCATCTTCTAGTGTAGGAAGTCATGACAGATATACAAGCATGAGAAAGCACATTTTAAATATGAAAAGAAAGAAATAAAATATAACACAGAATAAATGTCAGTCATTCAATTTACCGGAATAAGTTTACATAAACTTGATCATTGCAGGAAAACTATGTGGAAAATGTTAATCTCTTAATTTATTTACTTTATATAATAGATGTCGTAGAAGGTTCAGCTAAAGAATACTTGATTTTTTTTGTCTCATCTCTATAAGCAACATCTCAGTTTACTAGCACTCAGAGAGGTAAAATTACTTTCTCTCTTCCTGGTGGAGAGGAATGCCCCCATGATGCAGCAGTGCTTCCTGGGCACAGGGGCTCCTTTTGCACAGATAGTCACCTGCTTCCCTTCTACACCTATGGGTTATGGGGTAGGGGAAAGGAAAACATCTTAAACCCCAGAAAAAAAGGACTGGAGCTCCAGAAAAGCTCCAAAAGGTCAAAAAAATGAAAGGCATGGCTGGAGTGGGTGGCACTGGTTTTATCACACTTTCTGAAAGGTCTTCTTTTCACTGAGCACCACATCAGGCAGCATCAGGAAGCAGAGTTAGGTAACAGCCTGTAAGCAATACAGAGGGTTGAGACACTGAAAAAAAGCATTACAGTGCCTCTGTGCCCATTGGGTGCTAGTTTGTATCTTGCTATATTATTAACAGGCTATTTTTACATCCCAGCCCTGAAAATCGTGCCAGGCGACCGAGGTGACTCACATCAGGTTGCACCAGCCTCTGTAAGAAGGTGCATTTTGGGAAGCTGCCACATTTGTGGCGTTCTCCCCGTCTCTCCTTGCCCCTGTGCCAGAGGCAATGGTCCCAGGGGGTCCAGCTGCAGCTGTGGCTGGTCCCCGAGCCCCCTTGGCAAGCACAGCGCCCCTGCCCACACGCTTCGTGATTGCTTTTGTTGATCTTCCCCCGGGGCTTTTTCCATGGCCATGCTAGGCAGCCTCCATGGGACCGTGTGTTGTGCAAACAGCACCTTTATTTCTAAAAAGCGTGGGCTTTAAATGGTCCGTGGGAGCTGTGCCGGCAGGCAGAGACCTCCGGGACAGCGCAGATCTGTTTCCACCCAAAGCCATGGGAATCCAGCCTGGCCTGGTGAAAGCAGGGTGCCCATCCAGGGACTCAACACCTAAAGCCAGGCTGGGCCAAATGCTCAGCCCGTTTCTCCTGTAGGTGACATTGTGTCCCCAGCAGCAGCCCCCAGGGCACCAACACCCCGGCGCACATCAGCCTGCGAGCACTGATCTCTGCTGATCACTGGCAGCCTCGGCCAGGGCCAGAAAACGAGGGCAAGAGGACATCGACCTGCAAGGGGAGGTCTCATACATTGTGTTAAGCTTCCCTCTCAGGATTTAAATTGGCTGTTCTTTTCCTCCTTTGTTTTGTGGGGATTCTTCACAGCTGCATTATTGTGGTTCATTTAATATTTACTGGTATTTATTTGAAGGCAATAAAAACATATTTAGGTAATCACAATTACACCTATTTAATTAATATTATTTTTTTTCTTTTTCCATAATGTTTCCACTAATATTTTTTTTTATGTTGTGACAATATTTGAAAAAGGCGAAATTAATTTGAAAAAAAAAAAAGCAAACCAAAACCTACCTTTCCTCCCTTTTTTTCTTAAGAGATGTATAATTAATTGTCTTTTTCCCGAAGCATTCCTTAGAAATGTTCGGCATTTTCTGACTTTATTGATGTGTTTGTTCCTTCCTGCTTGGAACTACGCAGAACACTGCCTGCATAGTAATTTCATTAGATGCATTGATTTTGCCAAAGGGAGCACTACTAAATACGTTATTTACTTTAATCCAAAGGCATGTTTGAGCCTTTAATAAATTATTTTTTTTTTGGGGGGTGGGTTGGGGTGGTGTCTTGTTTTGATCTTTTTTCAAAGCTAGAAAAACAGGTGAAAAAAGAGAAATCCCCTGTCTCGAATTGCTGAGGCGCGCTTGTTCCTGCAGGTGCGGCGAGCGCGGGTGGAGCGGCGCGGGCGCGTCCCCGGCAGAGCGCCGAGAGCGCGCCCGTGTCACCCCCGGCCGTGGCCGGGCCCGGCAGCCGCTGCTGCCGCACCATCTGCTGCTGCCGCCGCCGCTGCGCTGTGCCCCGGCCAACACGGGTGCTCCTCTAAGCCACTTGCTCTGCCGGGGAAAATAAGCTAAGCAGCTTATCGTGGCATCAGTGCACGTAGCTCCCGGGGCTGACCTAGCGGCACCTTCCTGCTGGGAGAGGCAGCAGTGTGAGGGGCACACGGCCTGCTCTCTTTTTATCCACAAGAGGACACTTAGACCGCGAAGCGGAGAAAACCAATAAATTAAGAAATACAGTAAATTAAGCAAATAAATTAAATACTGAATGAGTGATGCCTGGAAAGTGATCTTGCGACTTATTTTTCACTGCAGGCTCTCCAAAAATATCCTGATGTGTGGGTGTCTATTAAAAGCAAGCTGTGTCTGGAATTCAGAGCAAGGTATATGAACTTATTCCAAGGACTAATTGCAGTTATGCCACCCATAGGGGGAAAAATGCTGGAGTCTGTATAAAAATATTCTTCCTAGAAGCTCAGGCACCAGTAACCTTCCCAAGGAAACAAAGGAGAGTGAAGAGGTAAGGTACAAGGAGAACGTACAAATCTTGGTGGGAGATTAAAAGAAAGACTTATTAATTAGGCAGAGCTGGGTACAGCCAAACATACATAACAAGATGAAATGAAGGCATGGTTAGTTGAGGAGCACTTATTTTCCTACCCATGAAATTTGGTAGAGCAAAATATTCAATGGAAACAGAGAAAGATAGAAAAAAACGGACATACAAGAACACTGGGAATTCAACGCCCACAGCAGAAAAGTTGGATTGTCTGATTAATCAGTTCCTCACCCTGGCAGATCATACTTGATTCACACATTCATGTCGGTAGACACTGCCCACCACTTACCAAGAGCAACACTCAGCCTCATTTAAGAAAAAAGCAGCTTTGCCATTGGCTTTGATGAAGCCAGAAATTTAAATATGAACCAGAAAATTATCTGCTTGTTCTTCACAGCTGGGTGAATTAAAATGGAGGAAGATTGTGACCCTAAATTTTCTGACTCCTTCTAGCTCCCACTTACCTACTTTTGTTTTCTGAAGAATGAATATGAGAAAGCCTCAAAATTGATAAATAGCTTTCCTATTTTCTATACTTATGAATTGCTTTTTGCTCTAAAAGTATCTTTGGAAGTCTTTTCCAGGCCAAAATACCTTGAAAGGCCTTTAAAAAAAAGGCAATCTTCATCAGCAAGGTCTTGCTGCTAGAGAAAATGATCAGTTTTTGATTAATCAGGAGTTTTGATTAATGAAGGACCAGTCTTTCATGTTATACTGTACCTCATTTTTCAAATCAGCGTTATTATCTACACACTGGCTCAGCTGCACTACAATTTTCTTTGCAAATTCATATTTTGACAAATTATATGGCAATTTTTTTACACTGCAATTATTTTTTTGAAACAGAGTTTTACTACTGAATATTCATAGAGCTGTAAGAATGCTGCTCCCTCATGTACATAAATTACACATCTCCTCCACATTTTGCCTTTCCCCGAATTATGATGTTTCCATGAGAATGTAGAGAAGAGCTTGCTCTGCACCCCACAGACCCTGGCAGAAGAAAGCATGGCTGAAACAGGAAACACAAAGAGGAATATCTGAAAGTGCCTCTCAGGAGGCAAAGTGCATACCTTTGTACCAGAAAAGAAGAGACAGCAGGACGCTCCCCATCTTGAACTGCATCTTTTCCTTCCCCTGTTGTGAATAGCTCCCTAGTGCACTGCTTGGCTTGATGGGAAGGCATGAGATTAACTTAAGCGCTGCCTAAGCACCTTACTCTCCTCCATTCCCATGGTGTTATCAAGCACCATCAAGCCAACCACACAATTGTTACTTGGAATTGCTGTCAAACTCCATCCTAGAGGCTGTGCCATCTGTAACAGTTTTTAAAAGGCAACAAGTACTGAGGCACTGACGCTCTGAGTGTGAATCTGATTGTACATGCAGACATATGTCCAAATAAACCAGGATATACCTACATATAAGCCACATATACACACTCTACAGAAATGCAGATGCCTAATGCTTGTAGAAGATGTATAGTATATATTGTCTATTGTATATAGCATGTATTCATTCTCTTCCACCCCAATTATTAATTATTTACCTCTACACTAGCAATGTCTTTCCTAGCAATTGTTGTGTGTAGAAATCTGCCCTGGCCTTACTCTTCTTCCAGTCACCTAATTGCACAGGCCTGAATACTGCAATTAGTAGATCAAACAAAACCAGTATTTTTCAGTTGTTTACTTGCTAGGCTGAAAAAATCTCTAACCAAAAATGTAAACCTCTTTTTGCTAGCAGTTCTACTTACACTATTCTCTCAACCAGCCTAAATCAAAGATTTGATTTTAGAATGACTGATTTAAGATAAAAACAGACTGCTAGTGATTCCAGGGGATCTTGCACCTGTTCCTCCAATCTCTGTTGATTAGTGAAATTAGCAGTGAATTTTTAATAGAGGTTTTTGAAAGCAATTGCTTCAGAAGCAGCTTGCTTTGTTTCAAGAGATCTCAGATTGCATGCACTGGGAATTGATTAAGGCACTGCTTAGATCACATAGGCTGCTGTTGAGTCAAGCCAGTCGTGGCTCTACTCCTCTGGTTTATATCCATTCAAAAAAGCTGTGCAAACAAGGATGCTGGCTTTTCAAAAACAGTCCCCTGGGCAGGATTTATGTCACTTGCTTTCAGATACCCACAAATTTGAAATGCCCTGTAAAGTTGTTGTCAGGTACAGCATCCCACTGCAGTCGCACCTCCAGCATCGACGCATCCCAGACTCACCAGGGTATGTGACATGGATGGGAGGAGGCTCCTGCCAAGGGGGCTCACTGCTTTGTTCAGTCTCAAGGAGCTTAACCTCCTCAGCCCAACACTTTTCCCACTTTACCCTACCTACACGGTGCTGAGGGTTGTCACAGGCAGACCCCTGTGGCACAGACATGTGCCACGGGCACAGACATGGCCACTCTGCTTCACTGACCTGGGCCAGCTCACCCCAAACACAGGGGGAGAATCAAAGCATGGCAGGGCAAGCAGGTGGGGCAGCTCATCCCAGGCAGCAGGAAGGGGATAATTTTTCTAAGGACAGGGGGGTGCTCCTGATTTTTTGCCAGAGGCCTCATGCTCATATGCTGTTCCCATCTTGGGGGAGTGACACCCACCAGAAAGTCCAGTCAGGAAATAAAGAAATATGAGACCCATTGAGGGTACCAGGGCAGGCTCTGGGCATCTGCTGCAGTGCAACTTCTCACTTCAGGCTCTACACAGAATCCTTTTTATACTGTTCAGTCCAAAATGGGCTGCCACAGAAACACAGATTTCCAGAGCTGCTGAAGACACTCAGATATCTATTCACTCTGCATTGATGAGCAGTTGGTATCTAAATCTTGTGGGTTTGAAAATCCCAGCTTAAAAATCCCTAAATACCTTCATCCACATATCTCTTGGAAAACCAGACCTGAGCTTCAGCCTCTCACCTTATGGTCTTGTAAGGACAGGTCACAGGAAGGAGAGCAACTCACACAAAAAGAAATCACCTACCATGTTTTAAAGAAAAGCAAAACCAAATTCTCTCCCATCACCATATGCAGTTTTAAATCGGCTTGGTTTATGGTCAACCCTACCCTTCAAATACGTTTTGATTTTTTATAAGAAATGCATAGTAGCTCAGGGAACGTGTTCATAAATAGCACAGCTCTTATCAAAGAACATTTAGTCCAAAGGGATACTCTTAAGACTGGTGGCTGCCCAGTTATAAAACTACCTCCACACAGAAGGAAAGGCAGCTTTTGTTTAAAAAAATGTCTATAACATTCAAAAAACCAAACTGTTTCACATGAAGATTAGAAGAGCAATAAAGTCTCTATATAAATAGTATGCAGTTCAGACAATCTGTGTCTAATGCTGTTGATAGTCCCTCATTTTAATAACTGTAAACAGCAAACCATGCTGCCACTGCAGACAGCATTGCTAAATGAATCAAGTAGTTAATTCTTAGCAAGCAAGGAAGTATTTTCAGGTACAGTAGGCAGAAAAAATTTAATGGCCAGTACATTACACAGCACCAGAAATGGCTACATTTGCCCTGTATAAAAAAGAAAAATACAGTTTCAAAAAGAGTAGAGATTAGTCCGGCATTGATTACAAACAAAACTGAGATGAGTAAAAATGGCCCAAATTAAGACAGTTTGGTAACATTCCCATTGCTATGTAAAATAGGAACTGCCTGGGCAGGTTCACTCTTTTGTCCATACATCTTCTCTAGCTCTAGCTCATGTCCCATTGGTCCTATGACATTTTGCTATGTTTTCACAGCCCGCAGGAATCTTGCTGTGTTTTCTTCTGCCAGATTGTGGGAAAAAACACAGAGATCACCCTGCATTATGGAGATGCTTTTAGTCTGACTGGCAGCATGTGTGTGTGTGGCCTCGGAGGGGAAGCAGGAGGCAAAGGTACTCGTGTGAGAGAGAAGTGCAACTCCACATAGCAGTGTCATGTTTCTCCCCAAGTCAGAGTGCCAGACGGCTCAATCGGAGCAGCACGCACAGATCCATGCGTCTGGAAGCTGAATGCACATGACCAGCAGTGTCTCAGCAGAAATGTGTGACTAGCACACTTTTGTTTTAGCACAGTAAGGGAATGTACAAAACACACGTTTATACATGTATGTGTGAAACGCAGACATCTCTCAGAAGCAGGATACTGATGTGCAGAAAGGGCAAGACTGTCAATGTTTTTAGTGCCTGGGTCAGGAGCTGGATTCCCTTCAAATGGACGGAGCTGCAGTAGACTACACACACATTTCAGATATGGCTCTCGGAATAAAATATTCTTTTTACAAGTCTGAAGCCTGAGCTTAAGTCATCTTCTGAAAAGGAGACTTCTTCCTAAATGTAAGAAAACATGAGGCAGATAATTACCCAGTGCTGGCCACTAGGCCCAGGCCCATTCCCTGTAACTCATGCACTCGGGGGTGCTGTGGCTGTCGACAGCAGGATAGGCACCATGGAATCACCATCCCTATTAGATGGGATGCACCAACGCCAAAGGCTTGCATATCCTACATTAGGATAGCTAGGTCTGACTCAGCTTTGAGCCTGTATCCTGGAAGCAGCCAGTCTGTGGAAAGCAGCTTACCCCAGATGGGGACCATGTTGTGTTGGCTTCGCCTCCTGTGGGCTGTGCACACACTGCTAAGCAAACAGGCAGAGGAAAGCCAGACCTGAGTACTTCTGCACTTTCAGGTTGTGGGATGCACAGGCCCTTAGTATCAGTATGGCGTTAATGTTATAACTTTAGCCTGGCAGGTCTCACTATGGGATGTATGGCTGGTTTCCACCCAAAAAAGCTTTTGCAACCTGACCTGCAGGGCAAGGTATGCTTGCATTGGTCTGCAATCTGTATCTGCAATGTTCAACTGCAGCTTGCCCATATCCCAGAGTGTTTGTTTAGTGAGAACAAGCACTGACAAAGGTTAATAGTTTTCTCTATATGATGATGATTAAGGTAAGTTTCTTAATAAGTCTCTGATTAAAGTAAATTAAGCCAATGTTTTCTCTTTAATCTTTAAGATAGGTAAATCACACCCTCCCACTCTGATCCTTCAAAGATACTCAAGAGCTGACTCCAGGTCAGTGGAGCTTAGGGACTATTCTCCTCCTCCTGCAGAGACATCTTAGCCCCAGCACTCGATAGGGCTCCCACGCACAGACAGATGCTGTGCCAGCATCCATGCCCAGGGGTTACCCTTTTCTAAAGCCTTGCACGTGCAAAATGAGACAACGTTATAATTTAAAAGTTAAACTGCTCCGAGGCAAGCTGAGATGGCGTTTCCTTTCCCAGTTAATAAGAAAGATATGCACAGTACAGGGGAAAACAAGGATGGAGTTAACTGTGCTTGCTAGCTGTGTTCTGTGAAAACCTCCGGCCCAGCGTTCGAACACGTCTCCAAACACAGAGATGAAATGACCCACGCTCCCGTCTATGCCAGTGAGACTCCTTGGGAGTGCATGGGGCTGCAGAATTCGCCTCTGCCTTTGTCCCTCGGTGCTTGGGAGGTGGCACGGGCTGCTGCTTCTCCTCACTGCTCTGCTCTCTCTGGTCTCCTCGGTTACCCTTCAGACGGACCACGGTAAGGTGGGGATTCCCCTCCCAGGCTGGCAGGGAAACGCTCCTCTTGCAGGCGGGCATTCCCAGGCAGGGTTGCAGCCTGCGGAAGGAATCCCGCCTGACAGGGTCTCCCACTTGAGGTGCCTTTCTGCTCCCCTGGAAACAATGCTCCGCCCCTGCCGCACGCAGGGCCTGCGCCTTCTTTAACTGCTTACGAGGTTCCCCGTCTTGTGGGTGAAACAGCTAAACCGAAACTCATCGCGGTAAAAGAAACCACGAAAACCTCGGCGTGAGCCAGAGGGGAAAAAGCGAATATATTGGCGCTGGTTCCACTGGGGCTCGAACCCAGGACCTTCTGCGTGTAAAGCAGACGTGATAACCACTACACTATGGAACCGCCACGTACAACTTTCTTCACTGTACTGCCCCTATCGACGAGACTCCGACCGCGCCTCCCTCCCTGGCCGTGGAGTGAAGTCTGGTATTTTCTCTTTAATTACTGGTTGATCAAAAACAAACGTAGTAATTAAAAATGACCCTAATGCGTTTTCTGCCCTTCGGATAGCTGCAGAGGGGCGTGACGGGGGTAGATCAGGTCCAGGTAAGGTTCCTGTGCCGCTGTGTGTTGGGCAGCGGCGGGCCCCGCTGTGCCCGGCCGCACACGGCGCACAGGAGCAGGTAACGACCCTTGGGGGTGCGGGACAAGCTACAGGGGAGCGCTCCCTTCCTCTGCATGTATTCGGCACACGGAATGTGTTCGGTAAATCTTTGCCTTCAGCCCGTGTGCTCCCAACGCCATTGCCACTAGCCCCACTTCGGGAAGGGCTGGCAGCCTTCCTGCGCATTCCACTGCTCCTGAGACACGCTCGGATTTCCTCTAAACCGGCCATGGGAAAGGTCCCCCTCCTTACTGCGGGGCGCTCTGGCTCTCCTCTTAGTGGGGGAGGGATGTGTAGGGGATTTCCTCGGCACAGGAGGCTGTTTAAAAAACATAAGGCAGTGAGCGGCAGGAGCGCCCGGCTCTTTCCAATGCCCCGGAGAGCGCGGACACTTTTCCTCACGCCTGTGGCCGCCCCGGGGGCGGCTCCCGCCGCGGTCCGCGCCGCCGGCAGGGGGCGCCCCGCGCTCGCCACAGCCCCGGCACCGCTGGGGCCCGGGGCCTGTGCGGGAAACGCCGCCGGGAGGTTTGGGTGTCCATCCGTGCGCCCGTCCGTCTGTCCGGCCATCCGTCCGTCCATCCATGGACCCTGTCACCCCCCTACACCCCACAATAATTGCCATCTTCCCTCTGTTATGTTTTACCCGCTGTTTTGCGCTACTTGCACTACCTCAGTCCTCACCATGCTGCACTTCGCCTCACGTCTCAAAGGGAGTGGCTTGTAGGAGCACAAATTAAGGCACTTGTACTATGTTTACAGGTTAAAAGTTACAAACAGGAGTTATTATTTGGATTATAAAAGGTAAGTTTGGGAGAGTTCAGAAGTGTGCTTGTAAGCAAAAGAGTGTATTGTTTAAATCTAAATAGTGTAGTTGACATGACTGAAATTAATATATTGCTGAAGCAGCAGATTTATTTACTCTAACGAAGTAGATGTTGTCTTTTTTCATTAAAAGCAGTTTAATAAAGATTAGATGAAAACAGAGTTGAAGATTATTATTTCCATAGACTTGATGACCTCTTACCATGTATGTGGTTGCACTTATTAGTTGGTAGATTCCATTATTAAAAAAAAAAAATTAAAAATATTTTAAGTCCTTTAACATACTGATCATTAGTGTGTGAGTCAAATCTGTGTGCTCTCCTGACCTGGAGTGCCTGATTTGACCTGGACAGCCTGATTTAAAAGCTTTACCCCTTTAGCAAAGAGGCAGTGTGGTAGGCATCAGGATGTAGGGTTTGCACTGTGTGTGGAACTTCTGGTTTGCCACACCAACAAAATGCACATCAGGCTTTTGTTAGGCAATTCCTATGCCTGTTCCTTTTTCCTCATACTGCATTACTAAGATCTGTCAAACCCTGGGTGCTGTAGATAGATAGCTATCATTTCTATAAGCTCTAAGTGGAGGTTGAAGCTAACGTCAGGGAGATAGAGTTATGCAAATTAGGTCATTAGTCTTTGCTTCCCAGAATAATCTGTCTTCATCTGATAATTTGGGAAACTTTCTTTAAAAAAAAAAAAAGTTCTCATTTTTCTCAGGGAGTATCCTGATTGTTTCATAGTGTTCTGGTCTAGTTTCTTGGTCGTCAGTAGCTTTGAGGCCTTATCACTGCCTTTCCTGTTTCTGATTTGGTGAGCTTTTTGCCAAGGATGCTAGTTTTGATGTCTTTTATTCACCTTCTCACCCAGAATTGTCAGTGGGGGAACATTTCTTTTTGTGTTCACCCAAATTAACCTACTTCTAATGTGTGAGCACAGATTTCTGTCATCTCACTGGCTGAGTCAGAGTTTAAATTTGTTCTGGACATTAATTTCTCTCTTCAATTTTTTCTATTAGTTTTTTTCTTTTTTCTTTCTGTCTCTGATTGGCTATCCAAATTTCTCAGGGATTTTTTTCCCCTGGCTAGTACTTTAAAATACTTTGCTGGGTCATATAAAAATACTTCTTTAAGCTTGGTAAGGCAAGAGGGAAACCATGGTCAGAGCTTAGAAGGAGCACATTCCCTTCAACTATGATTATCTTCACCCTTTTTGAAAAATATCAGTTACATCACTTTGTAGTGGGTGCTTCTGCGAAATAAGCCTGAAGCAGAATTTGAATTATGTATGTGGAGTGCCTGCATGAAGACTTGCTCAGGAGGTTAATGTTTCCAAAGTATTTGGAAAACAGAATATGTGCTATTACATCAAGAAGGGCTGCTTTTAGAGGGATGCCCTGATTTCTACACTAGCACCATCACTGGGTTTTTTCTTGTCATGCTAGACTGCTCAATCATATATTGTCAGAATTTTTTGGCCTACTTTCTGCTGCAGCTGTTGATGCTAAAAGTCTGTTCAGCATATTAAGTGTTTGTGATACATGACTGCTGAGCAAAAAACCAGTAGTATGTGTGACCTTGTCAATGGGACTGATCTGTTCTCTTTGCCCTTTGTAGAAAGGAAAGGGATGTTGTCTCCTTGGACGTGAACGGGAAAGGTTAATTTGGAAAGGACATTTGTGTTTCCTCAAGTTGCATGTTATTGTGATCCCCACAAGTAACTGGAGAGGTGGCTCAGTCCAGCAATGCTGACTCTTTATCAGGTTGCTTGGTCATGTCAGATCACTGAGACAGAAAACGTGTCCTAAAGAACCTAACTGCTAAGGTTATCCCTCTCCCATGGATCTTGGATGAAATGTTTCTGATGGATTTATTGGCAATTGGAGCAAGCCTCTCATTATGCAGAGATCTTGGTTAATGCCAATATAGACGAACTTAGCAGGTACAGTAAATGTTTATAAATAATGTGTATCCCAAGAGTGCAGTGGAAAGAGGTTGTGATGTATTTTTGCTTGCATGCATTTTGGCAGAGCAGCGTGATCATACATAAAAGATTAGCTGCTGTAACTCAGATCAGGGAGAGTGCATCCTGCCAGAAAAAACAAACATCAAAACTGTTCTGGGTCATGCAGAATTATTGTGCTTGGTATGCTTTCCATTTACTGTCTCATCTCACAAGAGAGGAACAGCTTTGAAAGTGGAAGCTTGTGTCTGGGACTCCAGAACCTCACAGGACTAGCTCAGTCAATCAAATGCCTTCTGCTTTGCTGGTTTGGCATTTTAAATATCTTTTGCACCTTAATAAAAGTCTGTTTCAAAAGGGGATTTGATCACTCTGTCCTTCAGAGTGGTGGTTGATGCCTTTAGAACTGTCACCACACTGATGGCAAAAGATTTCTGAAAATAGCATGTTATGGTATTATTAGACCTTTGGGGAGGGGCAGGAGGATGAAGATATTATTTTGCCTCTATTCCCAGAAATCTTGTTCCTATCCAGTCCTGGTGGGGCTCTGTCCCTTGGAGAGGCTTCAGAGCAAGGGCACAGTGATCTTCATCTTGTGCCCGTGTACATGGAGCTTTCTCCCACCACAGCATGCTTTATAACCTGTGGTCCTCTTTGCACCCACAGGCCCTGCCCTGACCCCACAGGGGTGCTCTCTTCCATCACTGCACAGCAGCAGGCAACCCCTCCCTGGCTTTTGAAGTGGGGCAGATGTGGCCTGATGAGCGTAATGTGCTGATGAGGACTGGGCCCAAGACTAGCAGCTGTAGTCTTGTATCTTGTAGTAGTGATATTACACTATCATGCTTCTACAGACACCCCCTAGTTTAAGTGGTTTGGTGGGGTATGTGTTTGAAATCACAGTGTCCCCATGCTATTTATACACTGCCAGTGCAGCAGATTCCTCAGGGGCTGTTGTGTGAGCAGTAATAAATCACCATGATGGCTCTGCCCTTCCCTAGGGATCCTGTGCAGTTACTGAGGGTCAGTGTGGCCAGGAGCTGGGTCAGAGATGTGGGACATGCTACTGGGGGTCAGGGTTTGATTTCAAATTGTGGCTTTCTGACCCAAGCAAGGCTGCAGTGTTCTTGGCTTCTCCAATCCCTTCCCAGCAGTCACACAAGGAGAAGACGAGCCAAAACATGAACTGAGTCCCCAGAACAGTCACACGTTTATGATGAGAATGTGTGCATGCATGAAGAAATGAACTGAAGGCATTAGCACAGTGCTTCCCAACATAAGATCTGAGTGCTTCATGCTTGTGCCATTATCTAGGTGTGACTGAGTGCTTTGGAGAACACTTATATCACTTGCATGCAGGTGCAGTGCCTTGTGGTAAATTCAGTATTTCCTTAAGGGCTTTCATAACCATGCCAGTCGCATCAGATAACCAAATAACCTGGACAGCCTTATGGTTTTTTTTCTGGTGTGCTAGATCTGCTAAAATGCAAATCATTGCCTCAACACAGCAGAAAGGCCAAAAGAGATCATGTGACTTCAGATGCAAGGCAGATAACTTCAGCCCATCCCTTTCTCTGCCTGAGATTCAGGAGGCATGGTGACAAAACAGCTCTTCAACACGGAAACAGCACAGCTGGAGGGCTGCAGCCATGAGCTTTCACATCAGGTTGGACGATGAAAACAGCATTTTCCCCTGACTGTTTCTGAAGAGCAGCATTCAAGAAATTTCCTCTCGGGAAGCTGTATAAATAGGTGGAGAGCAAGTGCATTGCAGCTCCTGAGCTCCAGAGCCCCAGAGAGAACTGGAGCACCTGTTCTGCAGAGCTGCACCCCTCAGGGGTTTCTTTCTCTTAAAAAAAAAAAAAAAAAAAGGATCTTCTAAAGGTACTCTTGTACAAACAAAATCTCGGTATTGCAGAAGCAGAAAGAAAAAAGGTAATATCTTTGGGTGGGGTATATGTGTGTGTATATATATATATTTAGCACAGTTTTAAAGAGCAAATTGACAAAATGACAAATGTATGTGGCATTATTTATTATTTTACCATGAGAAGAATCACTGTGCTTCAAACTATAATGTTTGACCTGGACTGAATTAGTTATCCAGAATTTCTGAGTACAGATGAGATCAAATAGCTTTGAGACTACTGTATTTCATGTATTTTTTGTTTTAGGAAAAAGAATTTATATTATATTTTAAACTTTGTTCTGATGCTTAACTTAAATTTTATGAAAACCATGCTGAAGCACTAATTTAATTTTAAACTGACTCAGATTTCAACACATGTTTATTCCAAAAATTTGCTTTTTCAGGATGTCATTAAGACCCTGCTCATTAACTGCAGGATAGTATGTGATACAACTTTTTGCTTAAAGAGTGTTAACTTTTATGCTTCAGTTGGGTTCAGTTTACTAGAACCAAATTTGCTTCAGGATTTTCTGTTTTCCCCTTGTTGCCTAAAGGAATCTCCCCCTAGAGGCGTTTAGCATTTCTGGATAGTGATGTGATAGGCTTGCTTATTCTTCAAGGTGAAGAAGAATGTGTACCCCATTTGTCCACTTGTATTTGCCACTCCTCCTCTTTTTTTTTTTTTTTTTTTTAAAAAAAAGCTGTCTA